>CAUYQG010298839.1:0-17711 GCA_963574415.1 Tarsius wallacei
CATATTTTGAAAATGACATGTTTCCCCTGAAATATCAGGCACCAAGGAAGGGGAGAGAGAGGTGGGCCAGGAGGAGATGGAGCCTTGGGAAATGAAAAATTCCCCCAACAGGGGCCAGGGTCACCCCCGCTTTGTCATTGCTGGGGCAAACACAGGGAAGATTGATAGGGGTGCTGGATAGGGGTGCTAAATCCATTCTCTCAACTTGGGTAGGCTGTGTCTGGAAGTGCTCAGCCTTCCTAGGAAGAAGATCCACACAGCAGTTCTTCTGCCACATAGATACGTGGGAAAGAGAGCAGATAATCCTGGTGTGGTGTTCTGGGAAGGCTTCTTAGTGGAGGGGACATTTGAGAAGGGCCTTGGAGGATGAATAGGAGTTTGAAAGGCACATGAGATGGGAAAAATGAGAGGAAAGGGTTGGAGGTGGGTCAGTGTCGTCTATGCTCTGGGCAGCAGAGAGACCACTATGTTAGAGACGTGTTTGGAAAGGAGGCAGAGAGAGCAGGATGGGGTTTGAGACAGGAAGGCATCGATTGTCAGGCTAAGTCTGAGGTGACATCTGAGCTGCTGGGGAGCCTTTAAGAGGCAGCTCTCTCTGTAAACAGGTGGAGCACAGGCTGTAGGGGTGAGACTGCCGGCAGTGAGGGGCTTTTGGCTCAGGGCAGAACACAGAGCACCTAGAAACTGGGTGAATTGTGGATGCCAAACTGGAGGAGGAAGGAAGGTCTGCCAGGCTCTGTCACTCTACAAGCCTTGCCTCCGACGTGGGACGCTCTCAGGCCTGGTGCTGGTGGTGGCTCCGGCAGCAGTTCTGCCTGGCGAGTCACGTGTCTGGCTGGAGGCTGCTGGGTAACTCGCTTAGCATTTCTGGACCTCATGTTGTCCTTATCTGTAATATCGGATTCAACATCCCTTCTGTCTTTCCCCCCTGAGGCCTTTGGGGGTATCCAGGGGTTTGGGAGTGACTGTATTTCAGAACCTCACACCAGGACCCATGGAGGTCTGGCAAAGGGGGAAGTGTGGGGTCAGCATCCATTGTCCCAGAAAACCCAAAGTGCATGTTGTGGGCCGGGGTTCGGAGGATGTAGAGTCCAGAGCCAGCCACGGGTGCTGGCCCTGGTCCCCCTGCTTCTCAGAGCAGCTCCTTGCTCAGAGCACAGTGTCATGTTCCTGTAGTGTGGCCTGGGCTTGTCACTTCCCCCCGCGAGTCTTGGTTTTGTGGCGATCGAGGACTGACTGTGACGGCGTTTCTGTCTTGGCGCCCTGCGGCTCGCCGCGGGTGCCTGGCTGGATCTTGCTGCGTGAATGACTTCCGCAGAGCATCCAGGGAGAGGCGGGGGAGGCCAGGCAGGCGCCCTTGGCAGGGAGGGAGCCTCGCGGTGCCCTCCTCCCCATTCTCCTCCTCTGCCTGGCAGGCCCGGCCCAGTAGCCACGTACTGCCACGTGTGCGTCTGGAGGAAAGGGCAAACAGGCAGAATCCGGACTCGAGTAGAAACAGATGTCAAGAACATTGTGGGTGAGGCCGGCGGGTGGCCGTGGGAGCCAGAGAGGAAGGAGGGATTTCCAGGACACGAGTCGAGAGTGCGTGGGCTCAGCTGGCGTGGCTTCGGGGCAGCTGGCCTCCACACGGGAGGACAGGAGGCTGCGGTGGCCAGGACCCGGCTGGGGGGAGGAAGGAATCACTGGAGAGGGGCCCAGGTGCGTGGCGAAGGGGGCAATCTCCCGCAGGTTGGCGTGGGGCGGGGCCGGGGTTCCTGCTCTTCACCCTGGGGAAAGTGAGCTGACACCACAGACTCAGATGTTCACCAAACAGCCCCGCTGCGTGTCCCTGAGAAAACTTAATTTCCACGCGGCATCTTCATTGGCTGGAGTCCATACGACTTTGGGCTGCTGGGACTCTCCCCACCCCACGTTCCCTCAGAGTTGTCTCTGTGCCTCTCCCTTGAGTGGGGTTGGGCCACGGGAATCGGAGTCTACGTGTCCTCTGCCGCGTTGGGCGGTGACCCATCTGCTGCAGCTCCTGGTTCCGCTCGCACACCGGCCGCGTCATGCTCATTCCTCTGGGCCCTCACTCTCTGGACGCCCAGGCCTCTTTGCACAGGAACTTACCCACAGAGTCCTTGTCTTTCTGAGGGGTCTCTGAGCTCCTGCCCGTCTGCCTGGATACACCCTGGGGCTCCCGCTTCCCTGGGGTGCAGCCACATTCCTGGGATGCCCCACGTCTGCTGGGATCTGCTGGGGTGCTCCATCTGGGGAGGTGGAGACAGGAACCCCAACACGGACACAC
Source organism: Tarsius wallacei (assembly GCA_963574415.1). Classification (NCBI taxonomy): domain Eukaryota; kingdom Metazoa; phylum Chordata; class Mammalia; order Primates; family Tarsiidae; genus Tarsius; species Tarsius wallacei. The sequence goes on from CAUYQG010298839.1 coordinate 2,288, forward strand.
CCAACACGGACGCATCCCCTGCTTCCCCTCTGCGTCCCCCCGGGGGGTGTCTTGAACTCCTCTGCATGTCAGGGTAGGGCGCCCTGTGTGCTTGATCAATGCAGCCTCTTCCAAAGCCTCTCCTTGTTTTGAAACGTAAGGACCTGCAAGACTCCCTTTGCCCCGCCGCTTTCTGCTACGTGTCCCTGTTTGTTAGGATGCCTTTGGGGACAAGGTACACACACCCGACAGCAAAAGAAAGGATGAGTCCTAAGTCCCAGGCAGGGGAAGCTTCGGGGCCTATTGACTCGGCAGTTAGCAGCCTCCCTGGGGACCCGCTGTGCCCCACGTTTCTACTCTGCACACTGAGCTGAGACCAGCAGCTTTGTTCTGAGGCCGGCTTCCCTCAGGGCGACAGGACAGCAACCACCGGGCAGTGGTCACAGGATTGCTGATCTGGTTCTTGGTGTCATATCTGTGTGTCACTGGTCGGGCCCAGACCTGCTCGGTCCTTGTGCAATAAATCAGTCACTAGGACATGGGTTTTGCAAAAGAGAAAAGATTTAGTCAAGGCCACCAAGTAAGGATGTGGGAGAACACCTCCCCAAAGATAAGGCTGAACATGGTGGCTCAGGCCTGTAATCTCAGCACTTTGGGAGGCAGAGGCTGGAGGATCATTTGAGCCCAGGGGTTTGAGACCAGCTTGGGCAACACAGCAAGTTCTTGTTTCTACAAAAAAAAAAAAAAAAAAAAAAATTAGCCAGGCAGGGTGACATTTGTTTATAGTCTCAGGTGCTTGGGAGGCTGAGGCAGAAGGATTACCTGAGCCCAGGAGGTAGAGGCTGTGGTGAGCCGTGATCATGCCACTGCACTCCAGACAGAGTGAGACTCCAACTCAAAAAAACAACCTAAGGACCTACCAAACTAATGAAGGAAAAAATAAGTAAAAAAATCCCAAAAAACACAGATAAGGCTTAGGGATGTTGGTGGGTTAGGGAAATGGGGGGAGGGGCACGGACTCAAGCTTGGGGAAAGGTAATTGGTGGGGGGAGACATGGGGTAACAGGCTTCTTTCACACAGGCATGGTCGCACTCGTGGTGATTCATAGGACGTATATCCAGAAAACGGTGGTATAAGCATGATCTGAGGTGGAGTATTTGGCCCTCTGATATCAAAAGGCCACCTCTTGGGCACTTGTGTGGGCCCATTTGAAGGGTCAGTGCTCTCAACTGGTTTGAACTGGACAGGGGCTGCCCCAAGTTCCTGAAAAGACAATGGAAGTGACCATCACCAGGTGGCCTGTGAATGTTGTCTATAAAGTAGCCAGTGGAGGTGAAGGTTCAGCCTGAGGCTGTCAGCTGCCTGGCCTTCAGCTACTACGGCCTTTAGCTTCATGAAAATAGGGAAAAATATAACAGAAAACAAGCAGCCAAAGACAAGCAGGGCAGGCTGACCCAGTCCAATTAGCCCCTTGGTTTCACAGGAGTGGCAAGGACCAGAGAAAGAGAATCAGACACTCTCCGCCCACCGCCTCTCCTCACTTATCATTGGCCAGAACCGGTCACATGACCACACCTAACACAACCTCTGGGAGGGATAGGATAATGGGAAGCCGACTTACTTCCAAGCTCTGAGGAGCTGGATTGGACCCCCAAGTGAAATCAGAGCTCCCCCAAGAAGGTGGGTGAGTGTGAGGAGAAACTGTCAAACGTCCAGCTGGCAGAAAATAGTTCAGAAAACCTCCCGGCCGCATTGTTAGATGTGGGTACCAGGCCCAGTCAGGGTCTCTTGGTTCTAGGAAGCCTTCCCAGACCTGAGTGTCCCTGATCACAGTGCATATCAGTTGTTGGCACCGGGGCAGCCCGGACCCGCTCTTGAGAGCCCTATTGTGTCTCTTTCCAGCTCCGAGTTCAGAGACGACATTGAGTTCAGAGACACCGTGATGTCAGCTTGAGATGGGCCATGTGGTAATATTTATGCCGCAGACGTTGGCAGTTGTTACAATTTGCCAATTTCTAGTGAAGGTATTTTCAAATTTATACCAGACAAAGCCTTCATTGAAAACACAGCTCCAGTGGTGAAGACCTGTTCCCGGTGCACTTAGCTCCGTCGTGCTGGCCACCCAGGCGGGGTCTCCCACACGGTGAAGGGCGCAGGCAGGCTTGGGGGGGCCAGGGAAGGAGGCACTTTGGGGGTGGCCCCCAGCTCACAGTGGCCCCTCTTTTCCAGGGTCCCCTCACTGCGGCCCAGTCCCCAAACCCCAGCCTGAGCCCCACTCTCGGGCTTACCTCTCTACCTCACCTTACCCCCTTTGGGGTGTCTGGTGGCTCTGAGGAGGCCCCAGCCCCAGCAGACCAGCTCTGGGATTTGGGAGGCGGAGCCACAGCTGGGAGCTGGTGGAGCTGAGCACACGAAGGGGTGTGGCCAGGGAGCCCGAGCCCTGCAGGGACCAAGGTCCTGGGGCTGTCCTGGCCTTTCCCTCCCTGAGGTTTGCTTGGGGCACCAGCCCCCGCCCCCATCCCCAACAGCACTTTAAAAAAAAACTCTTTGTCTAACAGGAGTTGGGTTTTCTTGATCACAACCAAAGAACCTCAATGAATGCACCACAGGTCCCAAAGAAAAGAAAACCACTTACCTGAGAGGGAGCATTAAAGGGGCGACAGGTCGTTTTGGTTCGGACGCCATGAACCTCGCGTCTCTCGCAGGAGGCTCCAGGGACCCATAAGTACCCGCACGGGTCAGGTCCCCTCAAGGGCTCCCAGTCCAGGGGAAGGCCCTGACTGGTAAGAAAATGAGAGAAACACTGTGCATTGGGGCGATAAAATACATTTATATAAGGCAGAAGGGTAGATAGCTCAAAGGAGGGAGCAACCAACTCTGTCCATATGTGTTTGAGTCTTGGTTGTGTAGGAGTTTTCTCTAGGAATCCCAGAAATACATTCTGATCCCAAGCCAAGCAGTCTCTTCTCACGTGGAGCTTACAGGCTAGCGAGGCAAAGGCACACACTGGGATGTGCTGCTCTTGCAGGAAGTTATGTGTTGTCACGCAAATTCGGGAGGTATTCCGTAGCTTTCACTCTTCCTCAGTTCTGCCTGACTCCTTCCTTCCTTCAGCTTTATCCATCACGGTCTCATGAGGTCTGCTCTGACCATCTTGTTTAAAAACGTGCTTCTGGTTCCTCGTTTTTTAGGCTTCCTTTTCCATAGCATTTGTCATCTTCTAACGCCCTATGAGATTTACTTAGTCCTTGTGTTTATTGTGTATTTCCCCAGCCCCCACAAGACTGTAAACTTCACAAGGGCAGGCGTCTTTGCTTTGTTCATTGTGGTGTCCCAGGCACCCAGGAAAACAGCTTGGCATGTGATAGCTACTCAGTGTTTGTTGAATGAATATGCATTCTAGAATCTGGGAAGGTTAAGGGTGCGTGTGTGTGGGGAGGAGTTACACTAAAAACCATCTTCACCCATAGTGTCAGAAATTCTGCAGGCTGGCAGTACCATCCCTCCATGTGCCCAACTTCCAGCTAGAGAAAGCTCCCAGGATTTGGCAGGATTTCTTAGGATTTGCTGCATGTTTATCTTTGTGATTGCTTCATCTCTTTCGGGATCAGCAGCAAAGTTCTAAAAGCAGCAGAAATCTGTGTGTTTGTCTATGGAGGCAACAAGGAAGGGAACGGGGAGTGTGTGTGGCCCGAGCAGTAAGGCTGGTGGGAGGAGGCCACCGGCCATGTCAAGCGGTGGCTGCTTGGTGGACAGAGGATGAGCAGGACCCCAGATGTGGCCCTCTCAAGACTGAGAGGTGGCCGGAGAGGGCAAGCCGGTCCCCAAAGGGCCTCCACAGAGAGCGGTGGAGGCTGGGGCTCCAGGTTGTCTACCCACAAGAGGCCAAGCTCTCCATTTTCCCAGCCCAGCGCTGCTGCTTCCCCTGTGGCCGACACGCATCCCTCCATCACTGGGGATGGCAGGGACAGAGCAGAGTCTGCCTCCGCTCTTGGCCTGGAGCCCCTTCACTTGTCTCCAGGGCGTGTCGCTCCTCTTGGCCACCCTCACTCTTGTTAGGTCTTGGAACCCCCGTCTTCTGTGATGTGGCCACCTCAGAGTGTGTGGCCTGGGGCTCACACCACTAGTAAAACACACCCACCTCCTCTTCAGGGCAGCCCAGCCTGCTCGGTCCCAGGCCTTGACAAACAGCTAACTTGCTGTGCTGCTTGGCTCTCCTCGGGGCCTTTCTGCTGTGTTCTGGTCTCTCTGAAAGAGCCTGGTGTTCTGTCCATCCACAGCCACCTGCTAGTCCATCCATCCATCTCTCTCCCCCATGATTCCTTCTCTCCCTCCCTCCTTCCATCCCTCTGTGACCCTCCATTTATTTATCCATCCTCCTTCCATCCATCCATCCATCCATCCATCCTTCTCCTTCATCATTCTTTCCCTCCCTCCCTGGCCCTCCCGTTCACTCATCCATCCTTCTTCCATCCTTCCACCCATCCCCTACCCACCCTTCCATTCACGTTACAGTGACTGAGCACCTGCTCTGCTCCAGGCGCATTCTGGGCAGGATAAGGAAATACAAAACCGAGTGGGACACAGTCTCTGTCCCTGTGGAGCAGCCACTCTACCTGGGGAGGGACACGAGCCCTTTGGCTGGTGCCTAACCCTGTCAAAAGGCAAGGGCGATGGACAGGAAGGCTTCTTGGAGGATGAGACACCAGGGGCCTGAAGGACGAGGAGTCTGTGGGATCAAAAGGCCAAAGGGGAACCACATACAAGGCAGGAGATGTCAGACCTCATAGGGAGGTTAAGGAATTCTGGAGTTTTGTATGGCTTGAGGATCGGAGGCAACAGGGAGGCTTCCAAGAGGGACCATGGGCTTCCAATTAGGGAGGGCTTCCAAGACGGGGTGGAGCCTCCCATGATGGAGGACTTTGTAAGCCAGACTAAGGAGGCTTGAATAGTATCTGGAGGACAGTGAGGCGCCCCTGAAGAGTCGTGTGCAAGGACTGCTCTGGCTACAGCATGAAGGATGGCATGGCGGGGTCCTGCTGGCAACGAGAAGCCCTCTGACAGCAAGAACCCCTCTCAAGGGAAAACTTCTCTGCAGGGGAGAACCCTCTGAGAGCCAGAACCCCTTTGTGAGTAGAAACCCCACTATGGGGGAGAATCTCTCTGAGAGTGGGAACCCCTCTGTGAGCAGGACCTCCTCTTTGAGAACCCCTTTCTGGGTGATAACTCCTCTTTGAGTGAGAACCCTTCTTTGAAGGGGACTCCTCTCTGCGTGAGAACCTCTCTTTGAGTGAGAACCCCTCTGTGAGTGAGAACCCCTCTGTGAGCGAAAACCCTTCTGAAGGTAGAACACGGGCCATGGCACTGGGAAGGGAGAGGAGGAGATGGGACTGGGGAGTCCTGGGCTTCTGGCCATAACCTTGCTAACTGTGCTTCTCCACATACCTTGGCCACCTACCCTGTGCCTTGGTTCCTGCAGTTCCCTGTCTCGGGTACTTTCTCTCCTCCTCATCCCTGCCTGTGGAGCACCCATCCTCATCCTCCCAGGGAAGAGGAGGGATGCCAGCCTTCATCAGGCCCCTCCTGCATGCCAGGCACTGTGGGTGTGGGCTGCCCTGGACACACACTCATGCTGTCTGCACAGCAGCCCTGAGAGGTAGGGGCTATTCCCATGTTTCCGATGCAGAAACTGAGGCTCAGAGAAGTAAAGGAACGTATCCAAGATCTCACAGCTAGGAAGCGGCAGAGGCGGGCTGGAGACCTGGCTCTAACTGCCTTTGCCTGTTGCCACGCTGCCCACAGCACCAGTGTCACTTCCTGTGAAGCCTCCCCTTTGCTCCAGCCAAGCTGGGCTCTATTTTTTTTGGGGGGGGGGGCTTTGCGAGTGTTTTGAACTGGCCATGCTCTGTGTCTCTCATACTCGTCATGACCACATCATGATCTCAATGACAAACTTGCACACACAGCCTGAAACAGTTTGTTTTCTGTATTACTACTTTATTTAATAAAGTCTTGACAGATTTAGAATCAAATCACGTGTACATACTCTTATCACTTGATACTAGCACTGTCCTGAAAATTCAGGCCGATAGCCATCATCCTGACATGCTTCTCTTGTTATACTCATCTAAATATTTGTGCCACCCACATGCTAAGAGGAGGCACCTTGAGTTAGGCTGACTTCAGACCCCAGACATCCCAGTGGCTCCCACAGCGCCCAGTGCGGTGCTGCCAGCTGGCACGCAGTCAGTCTTCATTGAATCAATGAAAGGAGGAACAGACACCTCCTCACCTAACATCAAGACCGGTTTGCCTGCCTTCCCTCCCTCCTCCCTCCTCTCCGTCCCTGTCTTTTAACACTGTTTGAGCACTGACCTTGAGCCACACAAGGCTGGAGGTGCCAGTGAAGTCGTGGGATTGTAGGGACTTCACCTGTGCCCTTGGGCATCACAGTGCACCCAGGAAGACAAACACCAAGTCAATCCTCCCACCGTTGCCCAATAGATTGGGGCTGTGACCAAGCGCTCAGGTGACGGGCAGTGCCAGGACACAGCAGGACGGCAGGCATCTCCTTTAGATGGGGGGCGGGGCCAGGAAGACCTCCCTGAGAAGGCGACCACGCTGAGGTCTGGGTGGAGGGAACTTGGGTGTGAAGGCAGGGAAGAGCTCAGAGCTGTCCAGGAACCACCAGGCAGCCGGGACAGAGGGGGCGTGGGGAGAAGCCAGAGAGGTCGCAGGGCTGGGCCTTACAGGAGAGGAGGTCAGGTTGTCCCATTAGCTAACCTGGGCGATGTGAAGAGGAGACCTGACATTATCTGATTTTCCTTTTAAGAGGACAGCAGCTGGGGCTAAGGGCATGGCCATGGGACTCGAGGCAGAGGGAGGGAGGGGCAGGCTTGAAAGTGCTGGTCAGGGCTAAAGGGAGGGAACTGTGAGTCCTTGGCACCTGGGGGCAGTCAGGGCTGGAGTCAGGAGGGATGCCATCACCCAGGGCCAAGGGAAGAGGTGTGTGTGTGTACGTGGGGGGAGCAGAGGGCTAGCCTGGAGGCTGTCTCAGAAACCCTAACTGTTGGGGCCAAGAAAAGCAGGTGACCCTGTTTCTGATCTGCACCAACGGAGGGGCGATTGAGAAATTGCCTGGGTTGAGTTCCCTTCTAAGAATCTGAAGGTTAGGTGGGATGAGGCAATTTCGAAGGCTGGAGGCCAGAGTTCATACCCCCGGCCTGCTGTGTGACCTAAGGCTGAGAGCTGTCCCTCTCTGGGCCCAGATGCATCACCTGTACAGGGAGGATCTGGACCCGAGAGCCTCATGATCCCTGTAATCTTCTGGTCTTGGCTTTCTCCTTCCTTGGGCGGACCTCATGCTGTCTTCCTAGAATCCAGGGGCCCAGCTTGCTTCCCCGCCCTGTCCTTCCGGCACCTGGAACTCTCGGAGAGGCCAGGGACACCACCCAGCGTGGGCTGCTCTCCCGGTGTCCCCTCACCTCCCTCCTGCTGAACAAGACGGGGAGGAGCACGCACTGCCCTCTGGTGGCAACTTCTGGGCCTACCTGTCACTGTGCCCTGCTGGGCTTTCATCAATTACTCCTAAAGCACTGGTTGAGCACCTTCTGTGAGCAAAGTCCTGAGGTAGGTGTGAAGCATGTGGCAATCAGGTACACATACAGGAGGGAAGGTGTCCTGTATGTGGGGCTCGGTGCTTGACTCTGTGTGCCCCTGTTTCCTCCCAAGTTCTGTCGTCCTCACCTCCTCAGTCGGGACAGTAGTCAGTGCAGCAGTGAGGGTTAAGCGGCTGAATGCAGGGAGGGAGTCTGGGCCTCACTCCTGGCCCAAGAAGTGCAGGGTCCGTCGACAACACTCGTGGCATGCTCAGTGCCTTCAAAGGGGCAGCTGCTGTGTGAGTGGATACGCCAACCTTGGGCTTCCTCCTGGCAGTGGGGAGCTCAGGTGCTGAGGGGCCCTTCCCATTGCTGTCCCCTCAGTGCAGCAGAGGGTCCCCCAAGCACTGGTGGCGTTTCCAAGAGCCAGGATTTCAAGGGTCTAAGGGCGTGGGGACTCAGCATAGCAGAAACCTTGGACGTGGGGGATCATCCCTCACTCCTCGGGGGGCGGGACCTGCGCGGCTCAGGCTTACTTGAAGGAGGCCCACCTGGACATCGGTGTGTGGCAAGAACACACCTGGGCGCACACACACATGGGCACACCCGAGACGACTGGCTCGTTGTTCCGGCAGGGAATGATTTCCTCATCACAGGGGGAATTCAAGGGAGTCTGGGCACACAGGGGAGGTGTGGTGAGGGGCGTTGGGCACCAGATGACGGTTGGGCTCGGGAAGCGCTCAGCTCCAGGCGTCTGCTTGAGCTGGACAGGCCCAGCTGCATCCCCCCGCCTCTGCTCAGGCTGGTCCCCCTGACTTTTGCCTTTGTAAGGCCTGGCTCAAAGCCCCCTCCTCCATGAAGCCTGCCCTGAAGAGAGAGCTGGCCCGGGCGTATCTCAACACCTCATACACACTTTAGTTATGGTTATATTGCATGTGTTTGTGGGCCCCTTTTCCACCTCCAGAACTGGGCCTGGACTCCAGAGGGCTGGGTGGGCTTTGAGCATAGCCACCATAATTCCTGGTCTCGAACTTGGAGAAGACAGATGTTTTATGAATGCTCCATGCTGACTGGTAGGTGTTTTCATCTTCTATGCCTGGACAAGCACGATTTGGACTTTCCCTGGAGAGGACAGGGTCAGAGAAGTGGTGGGAAGGCTGGAATGGGTTTGAAAGGCCACGACTGCATAGCTGTGGCCAGCAGTGCCTCGAACTCCTATGGGCTTTCTCATTCCAAAGGTGGCAGTAGCCCAGCAGTTGGGAATGTGTGCTCTGGAACCAGACGGCCTGGGTTCAAATCCTACCCCTGACACTTACCACCTGTGTGGCCCTGGTTAATAGTTAACCTCCCTGTGCCTCAGTTTTCTCCTCTGTAAAATAGACAATAAGAATCTCTATTTGCAAGGGTTAGTTTCCAGGATTAAATGAGTTAATACACAGCTTCTCAAACCTCTACTTGTACACAAATCACTTGAGAATCTGGTTAAAATGTAGATTCTGACTAGTACATCTGGGGTGGGACCTGAGATTCTGCATTTCTGACCAGCTCCCAGGGGAAGCTGATGCTGCTGGACCCCAAACTTCACTCAGCATAGACCGAATTCCATGTCACGTGCATAAAACAAGCCCTGCCGCATATTAAGCACTAAAGGAGTGTTAGCTGCTGATAGCTGGCGTCTTTCAGGAAGGCTATGCCTCTATCCTCTGTACCTCTTGTGGTACTCAGCTCTCTGGAGCCTTGGTGATGCTATAGCCTCTGATATCTTTGAGATGGGCTGTTCTGAGCCTCCTTTGTGATTTGTGTTCTGGGCCCAGAGAAGGGACAGGTGTTGGGGACAGGCAGGAGGTGATTTCAGGAGACAGCTGAAAAGAGAAACAGGAAGAGGGCCCAGCAGCGAGAAGCGGCTCGCCAGTGTCCAGGCTTGGTGTGAGCTTCACGGCCTAAACCACATGTCTAGAAGCTTCCGCCACACCTCCCCGACACCTAATCCTGCCGCCCCCTGCTTCCTGCAGGCAAGGCACAGGTGACTTCAGCCAGGGTACCAGCAGCACTTCTGGCCTGGAACCGCAGGCCTGAAGCCACGGACCACATCCTCCTGACCAAAGTGCCCCCCATAGCCCCTTCCTCCCTCTGCACCCCTCCCCTGCCCCTTGTGCACTGGCTAGGACTCTTTTGGCCCCGACCTCCGGCTTGGAGGGGAACGAGGCCTGGGTTCCTAGGTACTTCTGAAGAGGTGGAGGGTGGGCGGGGGGTATACAGAGAGATCCCGTGTGGAGAGGCTGCATGGCCCAGTGTACGTTTCAGCTCTGCCCTACGGGCTGCCTCTCCTCACATACCCTTGTCTGTGGAACAGGTGACGGTCCCAGGATTGTTGCAGGAGCCCATGTGCGATCTGTGCTGTGTGGTCTGGTAACAGCAAAGTACTTTCGTCTATGCAGAGGGTGAGGGGGACTCCTGGACTGTGCTGCCTGTGGCTGCCTGAGCTCATAGGGGTCATTTCTCAGAAAGCAGTCCAGGTGTCAAGGAATGAGCTAGCCTCAGTGTTCTGCCAACCTTTCCCGGTGACAGTGACAAGCCCAGGGCCCTTTGTCCTCTGCTGCTTTCAGGTTTGCTCATGAATCCCCAGAGGCCAGTGAGATCAAGGTCACAAGTTCAAGACCATATAGAGGGTGGAGGTGAGCGTCCCTCTTTTCCACCAGGTATGAGCCCTGCCCCTGCCTGCCTTCTCCTAAGTGGGGGAGGGCTGTAGCATCCTCATGCCAGGAACTCCCTCCTCACCCCCAGGGCTGAGAAGAGTCCCTCCTTCCTTGAGGGAGGCAAGTTTGGATTCCTCCAGTCAGAGGATGCCTGTCCTGGAAGAACATTCTGGATGCGCCACCCCAGGCAGGCCCTGTGGGGCAAGGAGGCCGGGCACCTTTCGTCTGGCTTGCTCAGCAGAACCCTGGTCTCCTGCTTCTGGAAGCGGCACCCCATTTCTCTTTGAGGATCTGCCTTCCTGCATTTGGTGAAGTCTTGGTTGAGCTGTCAATCAAAGTGCCTTAGCCTCTGCTGCTGGAGACTGCATTTGACCTGGTCTTAGCCAACGAGACTTCGAAATCTAGTGGAGGAAACCAGAAAACAGCTGGAGCTGGTGCCTCAAAGAGATCTTCCCAGTTGGGCACTGGCAGCTGGTCTGGAATCTGCCTCTCTTGAGGTCTGGGTCTTCCGCATTCTCCAGAACCCGAGAATCATTCCAGATCCTTCGAATTTGTTCTGTTTGGCTCAAGTTAGCCACAGCCTGTTCCTGTGATCTGTAGCTCCAGAGCAGTGATGACCGCAGGGAGAGACATGGGCCTGGTGAGCTGGTGACACTGCTGGGCCGCCAGTGCTCATGCCCTGTGGGAGGAGCTTCGGGCCTGGGGACAGTGGTGGGACTGAAATGAGGTGGGACTGAGATGAGTTGGAGCTGAAGAAATGAATGTTCTCGTTGTACGGACTGGTGCTGGGGTGTGGGTGTTGGTGGTTTGGCTGTGGGGCAGAGTGTGAGAAGGTGCATAGGAACTAGGTGGTGGGGGCGGGAAGGGTCAGCAGGGAGGCCTCCTTCGGCCCTTGCATGTCTCCTGGCCCCTCCCCATGTGGTAGGAACTCTGGTCTGGGGTAGAGGGCTGGGGTGGGGGGCGAGGCCCGGGCCCTCCAGGGAATGAGGGTTTGGTAAACAGGCCGTGTGCCTGACCCGGTTCAGACCAGCCAGAGTGGGTTTGTGACTCCGTGTGGTGCCAGATTCACAGTGGGGCCGTCTCTAACTCACTCTGAAAGTGAAACCAGCCACCCACCAAACACGGGGGCCCCTGCTGTTCTGAAAGCTCCAGCAGCCTCTCTTTATTAGCCAGCCTCCCAAAGTAGAAACCAGTCAGCAAGACAGTTCCAGGTCAGCCAGCCAACTGGTGTGTGTGCTTGGGCTCCCCAGGCCTTCCGAGTCAGGCATTCAGGCAGCCTGCCGGCAAGTCACCCCCTTTCTGGGTCACCTACCAGGCCAGTACACGAGGCAGAGGAGGATTTTATCTTAGACCTTCCGGTGCTGCCCCTGGCATCCAGTGCTCATACTGGCTCCAACACTGATGCCATGCCAAGGCCCAGCAGAGAGAGGACCGTGGGCGGGCACAGTTCCCCCTGAGGCCCTCTCACTTGAGCTCATCACCTAAGGGTGTTGGTCATTGCTGTAATTCATGATGACTTCCGATCTGTGCTAAATGCATGTTCCCCCCGTGCTTGGCGAAGGCACCGTGTCAGCCAGGAATTTCAGTTGCAAAACCATAGACCCCAACCTGGCTGCTGTCACTCAACAAGGAACTACTCAGGATATTCTGAAGCTCAGGAATCAATGTTGCGACCCACAAATTAGGGGAGGTTCTACATCTCAGATGTCATGTTCTGATGCCACCCTTACCAGCCTCCTGGAGTTCTCACCGTTCTTGCTCACATCACTGTCTACAATCAGAGGTCTGGAGCGAGGCTTCTGATTGGAGAACCCTGGTCACATGCTCACGCTCCCAGACTGAGGTTTACAGCCAGGGATTCTGGTTGGGGGATTCTGGTCACATGCTCGCTCTCCAGATTTAGAGCTGAGGTTTCTGTTAGGAGCCTGGTCACATACTTATGACCTAGCTGCAAGGGAGGCTGGAAAAGCGAAGTTTTGGCTTATTGGTTGGGGTATGAGACTCTTAAAGAAAGAGATACCTCCAACACAGGGAAGGTTTGCAAAGATGCTGTGTGACCACATCTGTGCGACCACATGCTGTGCAATGGATGAGGATGATAAATACCCAGAACATCAGCTGAGAAGAAACACACCTGACTGAGGGTTCCTTTGTCAGCCCCGCCCTCAGCTGCTCCTATCCCTCCCCAAATTGCCCCTTCCTCACATTTGGGGATTACGGTGGTGGTGTTTTGTTGTGTGTTTACATTAGATTTAATGGTCAATGTTTTAAATTTTACATCCTAATTTCAGCTTCCCTTAAAAATTCACTTGTAAGCCAGGCTCTGTGGCTCAGCCTGTAATCCCAGCACTCTGGGAGGCTGAGGTGAGTGGATTGCCTGAGCCCATGGGTTCGAGACCTACCGACCTGGGCAACTTGGTGAGACCTCGTCTCTACAATAAATAAAAAAATTAGCCGGGTGTGGTAGCGCACGCCTGTAGTTCCGGCTACTTTGAAGGCTGAAGCAGAAGGATCGCCGGAGCCCAGCAGGTCGAGGCTGCAGTGGCTGGGAGCGTGCCGCTGCACTCCAGTCTGGGTGACAGAGTGAGACTCCAACTCAAAAAAATAAAAATTAAATTAAAATAAATTAAAAAAATAAATAAATAAAAAATTCACTTGTGGCAATATTGAGCCAACATTCCCACTTGCCAACTCTCCCAAAGGTACAGTTTCCAGTTTTGTCATGGTCCTTACCCATCTACCTGAACTTAGTTCGGTTGCTGCCTGGTCCCATGGGCATCTTAGCTGGGGAGCCCTGCCCACATCTGCCCTAGGGAGAGACTAGGCCTCCTCTCTCATGTGGTACCTGGGCCTCCATTTTCATGCTGAAGGGGGCTTTTTCCTCTAGCCCCAGCCTCCTCATGTGCCCACCAGGTCTACCAGAGTGAGACCGAGGTCCCGCTGAACCTCATACACCCCAGTGGTACTCCCTAGCCGCAGAAAGCCGCCGTTCTTTCTGCTCCCCCCAGGGAGTTGCAGACACCACCTCAACCAACCAGTGACCTGGCCAGTCTGCTGTCAGCCAGTAAGGCTGTGTGAGCTTCCTGTGGCTGTGGATGTGAAAGGTTTTGATGTTGGGAGGCTGACCATAGGAAATATTTTATCTAACTACTGATTATTCGGCAATGGCATTTTGGTCCATGATGTCTTGACAATGCAGTTGGAGTGGCCCCTGGAGTGTACCCACAAACCTGTATGAATAGAGATGTCAAGTATATCTTGGGATAAACTTGGTCGAGCACCTGTGTGAGCACCCAGGTGGGGAAGGCTGTGGGCTGCAGATGCGTGGGCCATGGGACAATGACAGGCGTACTTTCTGAGTGCCACCCGAGGAGGGACCTTCTCCACGAATCCTTATCGCTGGCTGACGCTTTCGTCGGCTTTGCCCAGCCCAGAACTCTCCTTCCACAGGCTCAGTTCAGCCACTTGGTTCTGGGAGGTCTTCTCCGCATCCTGGTGTGTTCCAGGGTCTGCCGAGTGCAGCTGCCTGTCTTCTCTCGGCCCCAACTTATTTAGATTCTGGAGGTGGCTATGAAACAGACATGCCAGGACACCAAGAGGCAGAGGAATTTACGGTCTTTCGTGCCATGTTGTAGGGTCAGGCAGCACCCAGACTGGACCTGCCTTACTCCTGCCCACTGCCTGAAATGAGCCTCTTTCCTTCTCGGGGGGAGCTCCTGGTGCCTTGTTCTCTGGGGTTCAGGGTCCCTGGTCCCTGGGCCAGGCCTGACTGGGGACATCGTTTCAGATTTCAGAGTGAAAGCATGTTTCTGGCCCCATTTTCTGCTTTCTCCCAAGGAGACATTGTAAGCCATGATGACAGCCAGGCATAACCTTCTTAGAGGGACATTTTAATTTTTTCCGATTCTTTCATAAAAACACTAAGAAAAAAAAAGCAAGCATTACTTCTAGATGGAGAGGAACTTCTCAGATACCTCACAATCATCACACGTTCTCTTTTCCTTGCATCAACACCTAGGTTGTCTTCTGAGAAAGATCACAGATCTTGGTGAAACTTGCTTAAGAATAAGAAAAAGTGAAGAGAATCTTCTCACTTTCCCACGGGAAAGGGGAAGCCATTACAGTGCCGTCAGAGGGTCTTCGGAGCGCTCTTGACTGTCCCCATAAAGGGATGCTGGCCTGGCAGTGAGGAGACCCAGGTTAGGGGTCAGCCTTGTTGCCAGTCAGCCTCGTGACTGTGGGCAAAATGCCTCCCTCTCTGGGCTCTGTCAGCACAGTGAGGAGGACAGTGGATGGTTGCATGGGCCTGGTGACTTTGGGACACTTTCTGGTTCCTTAGGCGAGGTCCGAAATGATCTTGGTGGTAGGAAGGCTGGTGCTTGGGGAGCCCTGCAGGGAGCTCCGTCCCCACAAAGAGTCCCACACTTTCTATTTTGGCTTTGGTCCCAGTTTTATTGACATTGGTTAGCAGGCATTATGTTCCCATGGAACAGTTCACATGGAACAAAAGGTTATTCAGACAAGTTCTTCCTACTCAGCCCCCCGGGTCTCCCAGCTCCCCTCCTGGAAGGACCTCGCTGCTTGCAGTCTCTAGGGCTTCCTTCCCAAGCGACTTGATGTGTGAACACCCAAGCTCACGGACACGCTCACACACATACGCCTTGACAGACGCACACCAGACGCACACCTCTCACAGACGTGCCTCACACAGAGACATCGCCCCCTTTGCCTCTACCTAAGTGCTGGCACATGCCACATGGGACTCTGAACTTCATTTTTCGTGACTCCCTCATGCCTCTTGGGATTGTTTCGTGTCAGGCACAGAGAGCTGCTCCTTGTTGCAGATACGCAGCGTCCTGCTGGGCGGATGTTACTGAGTTCACTTGTCACCTATCAATGTGCGTTTCAGCCTCCTCTGGTCTGGTGACCGTGGGAATTACTTTGCGCACACATTTTCTACAGGGAGATCTCTGTCCATGAGTCTCAGGGTGGAATTGCCGGGTCACATGCCAGAGATGTTAGTAGATGTTAGATTGCCGTCCAGTGGCGCCCTTGGATACACACACCATCCTTGGTGGGAAGCCTTTGAACCTCCACATAGACTATTGCCAGTGCTGTTAATTTGCATTTTTTGGAGCTTCCAGACTCAG
>CAUYQG010298847.1:0-12077 GCA_963574415.1 Tarsius wallacei
TGAGGGAAACTGTCAGGGGAGGGGGGTGGGATTGGCAGTTGAGGGAAACTGCCAGGGGAGGGGGGTGGGATTGGCAGTTGAGGGAAACTGCCAGGGGAGGGGGGTGGGATTGGCAGTTGAGGGAAACTGCCAGGGGAGGGAGGGGCACACCTCATCAACAAGGGTACCTACATAATGAACATTTGTATACCTGACCCTGAATTGTACCCCACATCTTTACAATAATAATTTTTTTTTTTAAAGTTAAAAAAAATGTGAGCAGAATGAGGCGGAAGGATCGTCTGAGCCCAGCGGGTTGAGGCTGTGGTGGCCATGAGTGTGCCACTGCACTCCAGCCTGGGTGGCAGAGTGAGACTCCAACTCAAAAAAAAAAATGAACAGAGCAATGTCAAGTCAGCAAAGGGATGGTTCCCAGACTGTGCTGTGGATCAAGGCGATATATTGAGTGAAGTCTCAGGGAACCACCCATCCCTATCCAAGGGAACCTCACAAAACCCCAATCCCTGTGTCAGCCCAGGGAGACCTTGAACAAGGCTGTGATGAAAGGCACTCCCTCACGTTGTACTTGGGGGTTGGAGGGGTTAGGGAAATGAGGTCTTAGTCTGAGAGGGGCAGCCTTATGTCATTAGAGGAAGGAATCTCATGCTCTTCTGGTAGTCCGTGAATGAACACTGTGTGAGGACTGAAAGAACTACCTACTCCAGAATAGTAGGGATCACAGAGTCCTATCCATGCCTTCAAATCTGAGTGAACCTGGATCAGATATTTTAGGCTGTGGTCTCCCTAACATTCTCCTTAGGGCTTTCAGTGATATAAGGGCCTTGCTTAGGGGAGATAGGTCTAAGATCAGCAGAGGGAGTATTCCCAGGCCATAGTAGAAGCAAATGAGAGACCACGGAGTGAAGACTGAGAAAACTAATCACTTCAGGAAAGAGACAGTCCCACAGAGTTCTGCCTGTGTTTTCATGATTCTGTGTCTCCAGGCAGGTGTGGTCAAGTGAGGTTTCCCTTAATTCACCCTCTGTATATCAGAGGGACTCCAGGTCTTGGCAGAAATGAGGTAATGCTTAATGTGAACTGAGAGAAAAACCACCTACCCCAGAACAGAGCCACTGATTTGAGCCCCAGTAAACTGTTTGCTGGAGCTGCTGGAGCAGCAACCTAAGGCATACCTTGGTTATTTGCATAGGGTTCTTAGGGGACAGGCAGATCAGGGAATAGGAGCATTGTTGGTTCCTAGAGCAGTGACCAAGGAGGACTGTGGAGGTGGCCTTCAATAAAGTCAAAGAGGTTTCTTCCGGCTAAGTGGCTTATTCTCTTTCCTCTAGGTCACAGAGGTTATCTATCTACCTGCCTACTGCCCCTGTATAAAGCCGTCATGCCACGAGGTCGAAAGAGTAAACTCCGTGCCCGCGAGAAACGCCTTCAGGCTCAAGCAGAGCCTATGAATCTTATGGGTGCTCAGGCCACTTCAGGAGTGGGCAGAGTGTCTCCTTCCTCTTCTTCTGCATGGTCCAGGAGGAATCAACAGAGCTCAGCTACTGCTGGGTCAACCAGCAATCCCCAGGGGCCTCAGAGGGCCACATTCACCACCACTACTGCTGCAGGTGTTTCACAAGCAAGGTCTAATGGAAGAGCCAACAACCAGATGGAGAGAAGGCCAAGATCCTCACAGGTTCGAGCTGCCACCGAGCAATTGCCTAGAGGCCCTCTAGATGAGAAGGTGGTTATATTGGTGCATTACATGCTGTATAAATATCAAAGGAAAGAGCCCATTAAGAAGGCAGACATGCTGAGAGATATAATCCAGATGCACAGGAGCCACTACAAGGAGATCCTAAAGAAAGCTGCAGAGCACCTGGAGATGGTATTTGGCCTTGATCTGAAAGAAATGGATCCCAATAGGCACATCTATGTCCTTGTCAACAAACTGGTACAAAGCTATGATACAAGGGTAAGTGATGGCAGAGGTGTGCCCACGACTGGCTTGCTGATGACCATCCTTGGTGTGATCTTCAAAAAAGGTAATTGTGCCACTGAGGAGCAAATCTGGGAAGTATTGAATGTGATGGGGTTATATAAAGGGAGAAGGCACTTCATTTTTGGGGAGCCCAGGAAGCTCATCACTCAAGATTTGGTGAGAGAAAAGTACCTGGAGTACCAGCAGGTGCCCAACAGTTATCCTCCACGCTATCAGTTCCTGTGGGGCCCAAGAGCCTATGCTGAAACCAGCAAGATGAAAGTTCTTGAGTTTTGGGCCAAAGTCAGTGATACAGTTCCTAGCGCCTTCCCATCCTGGTATGAAGAGGCTTTAAGAGAAGAAGAAGAGAGAGCTGAAGCCAGAGCTGCATCCAGAGCTCACATTCGTGCCATGGCCAGTGCACGTTCCAGAGCCTTGTCTACCAGACCCTCTCCCCGCTAGTAGAGTCTGAGGCATTCTTCATTTTGTGGTCAAAAGGAAGTGTCCACATTATCTGTAGTGGAAATTCAAGGTGGTGCTGATGATAACACAATGTATAACATGTTTGTTTTTGTTGTTCTGTGTTCTTAGATGATTTAAAAGAATATTGTTGCTTTTATCAGAAGTTTTAAGTTCCTTTAAAATCTAAGTTTATGAATGACATTACTCAAACACTGAGTGCTTTGAGTGAAATTTAAGAGTAAAAGAGAAATGGGAATCTCCAGCTTACTGATTTGAACAAGATATAATGGCAGTAAATTAGGCATTTTCTTGGAAATGTGAAAGAATTCAACATTGTAATAGTTGGGGTCAAGAAATGGAGAACAAAATAAAAGATTTTAAATTGTTGGTTTCACTTACTACTTTTAGTCTGTTGTTTTGTAACATCCGTATGTATGCAAAATGTACCTAGCTGTATTTAGTTTATTCAAGAATGTAGGAGAAACTAAATAGTAACAAGCTAGATGTGTCATAGGGGCTGAATTTTTTCTCATACAATAATTGAGCATCTACTGTTTGGAAAGCTTGTGTTAGTACCTGGAGTGCTGTGAAAAACAAGAATCATCCCTGCCCATAGAAATTAAAATTTTGGAGTAGTCATTGTGAAAGAATGATGAGTAACTTACTTCAGGTTGCTATAACAAATTGTCATAAACTGGGTGGCTTAAGCATCAAACATTTAGTTCTCATACTTCTGGAGGTTGGAAATCTGATATCAAGTTACCAGTTGGGGTTCTTGGTGAAGACTCTTTTACTGCATGACAGAC
Organism: Tarsius wallacei; assembly: GCA_963574415.1. NCBI lineage: Eukaryota > Metazoa > Chordata > Mammalia > Primates > Tarsiidae > Tarsius > Tarsius wallacei. Next base: position 3,229 of record CAUYQG010298847.1, read on the forward strand.
TTCTTGTATCTTGCATGGTGAAGAGAGCTCTTTGTCTGTTCATTTTATAAGGGCACTAATCCCATCCATGAAAGTTCCACCTTCATGACCTATTCACCTCTCCAAAGCCCTACCTTCAAATACCATTACACTTGGGATTTGTTCTTCAACATATGAATTTCAGGAGTATTCAACCATTCAGTCCATAGAAGTGAGAGAATTCCTAACCTAAGTGACAAGTCAAAAGAAGATGTGAGAACTTGGGAGTTTCAGATTACCAGTCAAGTATAAATGTCATATGTTAAAAATGTTTGGGGCCTTAATAAACTGCAAGTCCACCAGTGTGAGGTAATTTTAAATCAAGCTGAGTGATTGGTCAGGTGAGACTCTGGGAGGGGTGGGCAGGATCCAGAGCCTCAGATGGTGTGCTTCTGAGAGAGGCTGAAATGGAAAACTTTTTGGCAGTTACTTTTATTTATCTATCTACTTATTTGTTGTTGTTTTTTTTTTTTTTGAGTCATACTCTTACTCTGTTGCTTAGGCTGGAGTGCAGTGGCATAATCACAGCTCATCACAGCCATGACCTACTGGGCTCAGATGATCCTTCAGCTTCAGCCTCCCAAGTAGCTGGGACTACAGATGCACACTACTGTGCCCAGCTAATTTTTTATCTTTAATTTTTTCTGAAGATGAGGTCTCACTATGTTGCCTAGGCTGATCTCAATCTCCTGGGCTCCAGTGATCCTCCTGCCTTGGCCTCCCAAAGTGCTAGGATTGCAGGTGTGAGCCACCACACCTGGTTGGCAGTTACTTTTAGATAATAAACCAGAGAAATATCCACCTAGGGCACTAATGGAAAATTTCCTGTAATTTTGTTTCAATGCAGTGAATACAGTGCACAAAAAGATGATTTAACAGCAAATAGGTGATTTACTCACAGCATCACATGGGAGTGTCTGAGGAATAATGGTAATATGCATATGAAATGGAATGCTCAGAGGCCACTAAACTGGCGATCTTTGCATTGACATGTGAGAGGCACTGTCTATCCATTAAATGGGCATTTAAATTAGGTGAACTTGAGTGTAATTTGGAAAACTAAGCTAAAACTAGATTTTTATGGAGGTGAAAGAATTGCAGATACAAATGGTTTGGATTAAAGGGCAGATGGAATAGAGGAACTGAGGTAGACTTTGACACAATTTCTAGAAGCTGTGAGTTGCATGACACTGTAAAACACCCCTACACCAACAACAAATAACGTATCTTCAAAATCGTTGAATAACAAGTAGCATAGTTTAACCTGCTAAGCGACATTTTGGCTGATCGGCTGTGTTATTTTCTAGTGCGCTGCGGATTCTCCGACATTTTCTGGATAGAACAAAAAAAACCAATAAAGAGGGGAGATTGATAGATTTGGAGATCAAAATAAATACAATAATTAAAATTTCTCAAAACTCAGTGTGTATTGAGCACTGTGCCAGGTGCCTTGCATTAATTAGATATAACATTCCTACTTCACAAGGAATACATGAGCCAGTGAGCAAGAGGACTATTTATCAAGCCAACTTCACAAGTGAAGAATCTGAAGCTCATAGAACTTTTTAGTTTTCCTGAGTTCACCTGGCTTCTAAATGATAATACTGAGACTAGACCCTTGTTCTGAAGTCATTTGGAGGTCACAATGTTCCTAACCTTCCTTGCCTAAGCTGACATTGTTTCTTAACACATTTGTCCTCTAACTACTGCACAATGTCTCCAGGCAATGAATAGAAGGAGCCTGGTGCCAATGTACTAACCCCAAGTGTACTAAACAATGGAAAACATGAAAAACACCGTTTGGAGACTGCACATGAGCCTCACTTGCCTGGGATCCACTTGCCCCTAGCCGCAGGGTTCTTTGAGAGTTGACTTTGTCCAGGTGCTGGCATCTGGGACCAGATCCATTGCTTCCTGAATGATATCACGCTTCTCTTGATTCTGTGTCAGTGGGCCCTTGTGCCCAAATCTGGAGCTTGACCTGCTGTCCAGCTCTTCCCCGCTTTCTTCCATGAATGCTACATCCTGCTCCATGTGGGAAAGAGAGTCCAGAATAATATTCCCTCTTTCTCCTGACTTGGAGTATATCAACTCCCTGCAGACCTCACCTGTTCATCACATCACTCACCATGGAAGCCCTTTGGTAACAACAATCCCTACCATATAATTGTTTACTTTGGCAGTGAAATGTACATGCTTGTTCATCTGCTCTGGGTGCTTCCAACACATTCAGTTATTTTCAAATATCCTTGTGAGTAGAGTCAGATTTGGTACAGAATCTTTTGGTTCTTGAAAGATAATCCTGAAGTTACAGATTTAGAAAGCAAATTAGGTTAGAAGAAGAGGATAATGTAGTCTGGTGACATATTTGAGACTGGCCACTGAATCCATACACCAAAGAGTGAGCTTAAGTAAGTGGCAAAAAATCAAAGCCTCCCTCAAGTGGCAGATGAGGAGGGTCTAGGAAATTACTGCGTAAACAATCATGTCCAGATACTGGATTCTAACAAAGTCTGTTGTCATTCTAGTAGGTTGTAGTAGATTTCTACAGCTGCAGTAACAAAGTACCACAAATTCAGCGTTTTACAACACACTTATTTTTTCACATCTCTGGGTGAGAACTCCAGGTTGGCTCTGCTGATTGCTCTGGGTTTTCAAGGCCCATACCAAGCTTTCAGAGCTCGGGCTCTTATTGCAAGGGTCTGGAAAGAATCTCCTAAGCTCATTCAGGCTGTTAGCAGATTTCAGTTCTCTACAGTTGTAACCTTTATTTTCTGGCTTCACTCATCTGAAGTAATCTTAATTCCCCGAGACGTCTCTTCAGCCTTTGCACGTGGACCCATTCATCTTGAGTCAGCAAATGCAGGTTGAATCCTTCTCATACTTGGATTTTTTCTAACTTCCCTCTTAGCTGCATCTTTTTTCTGCCTCCAGCCAGAGAAAGTTTTCTGCTTGTAAGAGCTCATGTCATTAGATTGAGTCTATCTTGATAATTCAGTGTAATCTACCTATTTTAATATTGGTTTCATAACCTTAATAGATCTGTAAAATGCCTTTGGCCATGTAGCATAACATATTCATGATTTTTAGGGATAAATGCATGGACATTTCTTGTAGAATTATTCAGTCTTTCACCAATGTAGAAAATGTTTCTTTAGCATGCTAGCCTTTATGAAAAATGTAAAAATAATCTCCATGCTCCAGCTAACTCTTGTCTGTATCTTCTCCAGGGGAAAAACTTGTTTTTTTCAGTGTGTATAAAGACACCTGTACAAGTGTTCATATTCATCAAGTGGTGAATGGTAGACATTCACAAGTTATAATTTTCATCATGCAACAAAATAAACAAGGAAATTTTCAGTGTATTGATACTATCATAAAGGTAAATGGAAAAAGGTGCTATTGAGTAAAGAAGGCTAAGCCCTCATTGCTGATAATTCTCTTTTTTTTCCTTTTAGAGTTGTGAGGTACATTTGAGGATTTGCTACGTAAGTAAATTGGATGCAGGTAAGGTTTGGGCTCCCAGTGAGTTCTCTCTCTTCCTGGTAATGGACATGGTAACCACTGGGTGGTTGTGTGCCCTTTATCCTCCTTCCCTCCCTCCCTCTGCTAGCAGTGCCCAGTATCAGTTGTTCCCACCTTTGTGTTTGGCATGCCCAATGTTCAGGTTCCAATTATGAGTGAGAACATGGAGTATTCAGTGTTTATTCCTGTGATACTTCACTAAGAATGATGGTCTCCAGCTGCATCCATGTTGCTGCAAAGGACATTGTTTTGTTCTTCTTTATGGCTGCATAATATTCCGTCATGTATATGTACCACATTTTATTTATCCAGTTCATTTTTGATGGGCATTTGGATTGATTTCATATTTTTACTCTTGTGAATAGTGCTGCAGTGAATATAAATGTGCAGCTATCTTTTTGGTAGAGTGGTTTATATTTCTCTGGGTATATTCCCAGAATTGGGATTGCTGAATCATATGGTAGCTCGATTTTAAGTTATTCGCGAAAACACCACACTGCTTTCCACAAAGGTTGAACTAGCCTATATTCCCACCAGCAGTGCAGAAGAATTCCTTTTTCTCTGTGGCCTCGCCAACACCTGTTGTTGTTTTTTTTAACATGTAATGGTAGTCACCCTGACCAGTGTGAGGTGGTATTTCATTGTAGTTTTTTGGGGACATTTCTCTGATGATTAGTGAAGCTGAACTTTTTTTTTTTCATGTGTTTGTTGGCTGCTTGGATGTCTTCCTTTGAGACATGTCTGTTCATGTCCATTGCCTACTTTCCAGTGGGGGTATTTGTTTTTTCCTGTCAATTTTTTTTGAGTTCCTTATAGATCCTGGATGCTAGGCCTTTGTCAGATGCATTTATTGCTGATAATTCTTAAAGGGTTATTTTGAAATTGATGTGATACTGTATTTTGAAAACACCTGCTATATAGTAGGCGCTAGAAAAATTTGACAAGCTGCAAGGCAATTTTGGCCTTCTGAGAAACTTCTCCAAGAATAAAGAGGACATTTTCTATACAAATATAAAAATTGCACTTTAATGATCACATACTATGTAGCTGTTTTTGGAGAATCTGCAAGTCCTCCCTTGGCACATGGAAAGAGTACATTCACACACTGCTTATAGCTAGAATCTTACGCCTACCAAGACCACTGAAATATGAACAAAAACAATGCTTGTCATTTCCAGGACAAGGTATTTGAGAGTCAGTATGCCACTTTTATGCTTTCTGGTCTATTCAGCAGCAAACACAGAGATTCCATGTTGAGACATGGTACCGTGTGATAAAAGCAGCCCAGATCCCTGGGTCACCTGACACTGGAGACCTCTGCCTACCCACATCAAATTTTATGTGCACAAGAAATAAATTTTGTTGTGTTAAGCGTCTCAGATTTCAGGCTTCCTCCATTACATCATTTTTTAGTTTATCTGAATAATACATGGCTACTATTTCTATTTTGCCTTATTGAGACATTTTAGTTACAAAAGCAATAATATAATAATGCATATATTCTTGCTGCAAAAAATAAATCGTAATTCCCTTTTCTTACTGCATTTATCCAAAATTCAATGCTCCTCAGAAGTATCCACAATTTAAAATATCGTGCATATTATTTTAAAATATATGTGGAGCTTCTCCTTACACAGATATACTATAAAAGCACATTGTATGTTATTTATTTATTTATTTTTGAGTTGAAGTCTCACTCCATTGCCCAGTCTGGAGTGCAGTGGCAAACTCACAGCCACCCCAGCGTCGACCTTCTAGGCTTCAGTGATCCTTCCACCTCAGCCTTCCAAGTAGCTGGAACTACAGGCACGTGCTACCACGCCCGGCTATTTTTTAAAAAAATTTATTGTTGAGGCAAGGTCTCACCAAGTTGCCTGGACTGCTCTCAAACCCACAGGCTCAGGCAATTCACTCGCCTCGGCCTCCCAAAGTGCTGGGATTACAGGCTGAGTCACTGAGCCTGGCTGTGCATTTTTAATATACCTGGATAATCATGTACCTATTGCTCTGCCTCTTGCCCTTGTCATTTAATGAAAAAAATGCAGGATCTTTCTGTGAGAGTACATGTGGATACATGCCACTCTTTTAATTACTCTCTAGGATTCTAATGTGTGTAACTGATATAACTATTCTTCTCCTGATGGACACATATGCTGTTCTCCATTTGTTGCTATGACTAATGCAATTGGTACTGACATCATTAAACACAAATTATTGGGCAAATGTGGGTTAAAATTGGGTTAAAATGGAAATAGTGTGGTGATTGTAAATTCTTATGAATATTGCTGAAATTCTGTTCCAACAAAGCTGTACCAATTTATATTCTCACTTATTATGTGAATATCCCAAACTCTCACAGAAATTTTAGTTGATCAATTTTAAATTTGTTCAGGCTTTTAGGTGAAAAATCTATTCTCACTGTTACTTTGTTTTGTATTTCCATGTTTTCTAAATATGCTCATTAAAAATTAATTTCATCCCTCATCCTTACAAAGCAGGATTTCTGCAGTGATGTCTTTGGTACCAGGATACCTTCGATACCTCTGGACGTGCCTAAAATTCAGTAAGACTTTTCTTTTACTTTAAGAACTTAACAAGAATTTGGGCAGAATGACTAGCTTGCAGAAAATTGTCCAGAGAGGACACTCTCAGTTAATGAAAAATATCAGGAGGGGGATATAATCATTTTCAGAGTCTATGAGAGAGACCACATGCTAAACCAAGTTCAGAGAGCCCAAGGAAGGCTGTCAGTCAGGGTTCTGAATGAGGAGTTTAGCATATAGTTGAAAACTGACCAGAAAAAGGGGATGTGTGGAATCTTGAAAGATCCTAGACACATTAATGAGTAGCTTGAGAAATTTCTGAATCATCATTTCCAATCTGGCATTGTAAGTTGATCTGAGTAGGCAGACCTACAGTATAGACAACCACAGACATGCCTGATACACTATACTACCTTGGAATGTCCCTTACACACTTTAAGGCTGAGTATGGCTAGTTCACATGTGTCATTAAGGGATCTTTTTGATGGAAACTAGAAGAGTTACATCTCTTCACTATTTTGATGGACTGCATATCCTTGCCAGTGTGCTGCAGGAGTGAGCTTTCTTGATGCCTGCTGAGGAAGGGTATTCTCTTGTATACAGTGCCCTTCTACCACTGAGGTTGGTCCTATATGTGTGGGGAGGATGATGATTAATGACAGTTGAAACAGGCCAGGGAGTACCAATGAATAATGGGAAATAGTGTGTAGCTACAAGCAGTGGAAAACTGGAGAAGAAACTCCCTGAGGCTAAGTACCTCAGTGACTGCAAATAAAGGACTGATTGTGGATATGTCTGGAAAAACAGATCCAGATGCTACTCTTGCCTTAGACTGCCGTCTTGCCTTAGACTGCCACCCTTGGTTCATGATTTATTTGCAGCCATAGGGCAGATGTCCTGTGGCTCTGCTTGGTGGTCTATGTTGCCATCAGATACTGCCTGGGGTAGGAGGCTATCCCCAGGCATAAACATTTTGCAGGATGGGTGAAAAATTACTGCAGGTGGTACAGTTCATTGTCAAATTGACTAGGACTAAGGGTCCAAAACTATCTTTATTGTATATCTCTGACTTGACAGAATTAAATTTTTAAAAACCATATACGTCACAACAGACTACTTAGCCCAGAGCTTCACCCCTGGTGTTGTACATATCCTGCTCCCTATTCCCAGAGCCCTAGGCATTGTTGTTAGGTACAGGGGAACCTTCATTTCACAATGTTTTGACTGTGGTTGAGGGCTGGCAATGTTGAGAGAGATAGGGAGTTGGCCTCGGTCTAAGACTGGCCATCTCTGTATAGAAGAGGGACAGAGAGTCGCAGCACTGTCCAGGAGTCAAGTTAGAAACCTAAAGTCAGCTCAGAGCACTACCTCTGCTGTCAGCCCCAGGAAATCCTAACAGGGGTCTCAGTAAGTGGCTTCTCTTTATTTCCACCTCTGACATCTCCGAGTAGTAAAGGCTTTGATATGAGCGAGGAGATGTCAAGTCAGCCGATGAAGTCCAGGCCGTATGATGAGGTATGTGAAGAGGACTCTGAGGATGTTTGAGGGAACTGCCCACTACAGACTGGAGAAGCTCCTACGGAGTTCAAACCTTGCTTTCAGACCTAACAGATCCTAACAGAGATCACTTGATTTTGCCTCTTCTGAATGACCCCAGTGAGGACTCTGGGAAATGAGAGTTAGCAGCTTGATTCCTCCAGGCCATGCCTCAAGGTATGGCAAGAACACTGACTGAGGTCCGAAAGAACTTCCCACGTCAAAAAGGGGCACTGGCTGGGCTTGGTGTCTCAGCCTGTAATCCCGGCATGTTGGGAGGCCGAGGCGAGTGGATTGCTTGAACCTGCAGGTTCGAGACCATCCTGGGCAACTTGGCGAGACCTCGTCTCTACAATAAATAAAAAATTAGTCTGGCATGGTAGCGTGCACCTGTAGTTCCAGCTACTTGGAAGGCTGAGGTGGAAGGATGGCGGGAGCCCAACAGGTAGACACTAAGGTGGCTGTAAGTGTGCCACTGCACTCCAGCTTGGGTGATGGAGTGAGACTCCAACGCAAAAAAACAAAACACAAACAAAAAACACAGGGGGTCCCCACAGAATTTTCCCCGAGCGGCTGAATGGGAGAAATGGACATTGATAAGTGTACCACAAGTTACAATATTCATGATTATTTAAAATATTTTATAAACTCAACTAATATAGTTTTATATTTACTGAAAAGTTGCAAAGATAGTGCAGAGGGTCCCCTTATACTCAACATTCACTTTTCCCTATTGTTTTTATCTTACATTAATATGAAGCATTAGTCACAACTAATGAACCATTATCAATACATTATTATTAACTAAAATCCATACTTCATTTAGATTTCATCATTTTTTGCTAATGTTATTTTTCTGTCCCAGGATCATATTCATGATACGCTTTGCATTTATTCATCATGTATCCTAGGCTGCTCTAGATAAATGTGACAGTTTCTCAGACAATGCTTGTTTTTGATGACCTTGGCAATTTGGTGGAGAAATTTTCTGGTATTTTGTATAATGTCCTTCAATTGTGATGTGTCTGATTGTTCTTTTCATGTTTATGCTGGCATTATGGGTTCTAGGGAAGGAGATCTCAGGTGTAAAGTGCCATTTTCATTATATTGTATTAAGGAGACATACCCTCAACATGACTTATCACTGATGATATTCACCTTTGACAACCAGGTTGAGGTAGTGTTTTTCAAGTTTCTCCACTGTAAAGTAACTCTTTTTTCATGCTT
>CAUYQG010298848.1:0-12695 GCA_963574415.1 Tarsius wallacei
TGCCATGAACATGGGTATACAAATATCTGAGTCCCTTCTTTCAAGTATTTTCGGTGTCTACTCATAAATGGAATTGCTGGATGATATGGCAATGCTATCTATGTCAGATTTTATTACAAAAGAGGAACAAGCTAAAGAAAATACGTGACTTGCCCACAGTCAGCACATCAAGAAAGTGGCGGAATCAGAATTTAACTCAAGTCTATGTGAAGTGAGCTCAAATTATGTATTTCCTTTCTCCCATGAGCAGCCACTTGGGTCATCAAAGAGTGTACAGGTAAGGAACAAGTGGGGATGTCCTCCTTTCCTGAAGGCTGACATATGATCTAATGGGTCAAGAAGTGTCCTGCTAGGTGGTCTGGAAGCTCCCCTGGTCCTCATGCTAGGTTGTCTGCCTCCCCAGGAAGGCCCAGGCAGATGGACGATAAGGCCAGGGTTTGCTCCGTGGGGCCCATATGAAGGCACTGAGATGAGGGTTTGGGAGAGAGCTGGAAATACAGACTGCCTGACAGGCCCCACACAGTCAGGAGTCATGGGGTTACAAGGAACAGACGCCCCTTCAAACCACCACAAATTAAAAAAAAAAAACGAGAAAGGAAGGATGAGGCAGCAGTCTCATAGGGAAAAGGAACCGTTAGGTCACCAAAGGACCAGAAATGGAAAGAATGTTGGGCAGTCCCGAATGAATGAATGAATGAATGAATGAATGAATGACGTTGTGGTCCTATCTTTCAGGGGACCACCGGGTCTCCCATCTGTGCCTCTCTCTGGGTCTGCTCTGCCTACTTCTGCTGACTCAAGACTCCAGCAACCCCTTAGCTAGGGATTTCATAAAGCTTTGCCCGGGTACGGCAACCACCAGATTCTGAGGTCTACACGGATGTGCAATCCACATGCCCACCGGCCTTTTCTCATTGACCAGGCCCTACGGCAAAGGCCTGGGAGAAAGCCTCTGATTGGTCTAGCCTGGGGGAGGTGTCTGAAAGATTGCAGCCGTGGATGGGGCGGTCACGTGGTGCACAGGACCCCGCCTTCCAGGAGCTGTGGGTGGGGCCTGCCTGGTGGTCCTGCATCGCCCAGGAAATCCTGGTCAGTCCGGGGAACAGTGCCCACAGTGAGTGCGTTAGATCCACTCGCCTTCCTCGCTTGGCCAGCCTGACTAGACAGGAGGTTCCAGGCGGCGGATCTCCCCCCTGGACTGCCTGCACCCCTGGCCCTTGGTAATCCAGGCCATCTGTGGAGAAGACTGCTCTGAATTAGGACTTGTGGTTAAAGAAAGGCCAGTTGAGTCCTACCGTGCCGATGCCTAGAGCCAGGGCTTGGGCTTCCTGTTTGCTCTCCCGGGTGGGTCACGTGTGTGGGCTTAGCCTTACTTTGACCTCAGAAAGCCCTCCTCCCCAACTCCTCCACGGGAGGACAGTGGAGGCTGAACCTCGGGGTTAGAGCTCCGGAGGGATCCCTGCAGCTGGGCGCCCAAGTCCCCAGCCCCTTCTCCCTGGATGACACCTGGGGTCCCCAGAGGGCTCCCCACACTCCCAGCAGCATAAGCAGCTGCCTCCTGTCCCTGAACCGCCCCCCCCCCCAAACACACACACAAGGTCATGCCTTCGCCGGAGCTGAGATTTTCCAGCCCCACCGTGTGCCTTCCAAATCTTCCACTTGGTGGGTGCTGGCCAAGTTGAGGAGGCAAGGATGGGAGGTATCAAGTCTGGATCCCTGACACCCCTGGCAGTTTCTGGAAGGACAAATAGGGTGTGTGTGTTGGTGGGGAGCAACCGTAGGCCAAGTTCAGGAGGTCCCAGCCACGTGGGACAGGCCTAGGAGAGTCAAGACATGCACCTATCAATTTAAGAAGTTACCGTTGAGCACAGGGGCACTGAACCCTGCCATCTCTGCCAACGACACTCTAATTGGGGTCAGCTCTGGCAGCAGATACGCTGGGGAAGCCGGACCCCTCCCCAGCCCCAGAGCGAACGTGTCAGAGCCATTATTCTCAAGCCCAGCTACGTATCAGAGAGGGAGGTTTAAAAGAATGCCTGGCAAAGGCATTCAATGGTGCTCAAAATCCATCGTTGGGAAGGGGTAGTGACTGGTAGGGGGCTTGGGGAGGTTAGTACAATTCTGTTTCTTGGTCTGCCTACTGGTTCCTCGAGGACATTTATTTTATGAAAATCAAGGGAGCTGTACATTTCTGATACATATGCTCTTCTGTATGAATGCTGTGTTTCAATAAGAAGTTAAAGACAACAGCAAAAAATAGCTGTCTATTTCAGCTTCGTCTGTTTCAGTGGGTCCAATTTCAGACCCATTAAATCAGAACATTGAGGGTGGGACCTGGGGAGTGGTATTTTTAAAAAAGCTTCCTAAGTGATTCTAAAGTGCGGCCAAGGATGGAATGCTGGTTTAAACCCAAATTTGCACCCACAGCTGTCAAAGCTCTCAGGCCACTTGCTCTGAGATGATAGGGCTTCTTTCAGCCAGATGTTCAGTCTCGGACCCCTGCGGGGCCTCCACCAGGGGCCAAAGGCTTGTGGGTGGCAGCTCCCCATAAACGTGGCAGGACTGAAGAGAAAAACTCCTGTGCTGCCATCCTGGCAGCTTGCAGGTGAGGACCTGACCTACATTAATATGTTTTCCCAAAATGTAGAAAATCGATCTCTTTTTATTTTTTGTGGGTTTTTTTGAGTCGGAGTCTCACTCCGTTGCCCAGGCTGGAGTGCCATGACACGCTCACGGCCACCGCAGGCTCGACCTACGGGGCTCTGGTGAAACTTCCGCCTCAGCCTTCCAAGGAGGTGGAACTACAGGTGGGCACTACCACGCCCGGCTAATTTTTTATTTATTGTAGAGACAAGGTCTCAACAAGTTGCCCAGGTTGGTTTCGAATCTGCAGGCTCAAACCTCCCAAAGTGCTGGGATGACAGACTGAGCCACCGAGCCCAGCTGAAAATATGTCTTTGCACATACAGTCATTCTTCATCTCTACACATAAACTTGAGTTGTAAAGAGGTTACCCCCGCATTCTGCTCCTCCCCCAACTTTTCAGTCTCGAACTCCTGGCTTCAAGCAATCCTCCCATCTCAGCCTCCGAAACTGCTCAGATTACAAACATGAGTCACGGAGCCCAGTCTAACTCTTTAAATAGCTTTATTGAAATAAAATTCATACCATATTCACCTTTTGAAAAGTATACAAGGCCGGGTGTGGTGACTCACGCCTATAATCCCAGCACTTTGGGAGGCCGAGGTGAAAGGATTGCCCGAGTCCACAGGTTTGAGACCAACCTGGGCAACTTGGTGAGACCTCATCTCTACAATAAAGAAAATGAATAGGCAGCTCATGTGCATGTTTTGTGTTTAAATAAAACCATAAAAACTGCTACAACAACAATTATATATATATGTACATATACATATATATTTATATATACACAATTCAGCTGAGTGTGGTGGCTCACACCTGTAATCCCAGTACTTTGGGAAGCCAAGGTAGGAAGAGTGCTTGTGCCTAGAAGTTCAAGACCAGCCTGGGCAACACAGTAAGACCTTGTCTCTACAAAAACAAAAAGAAAACTGGGTGTGGTGGCATGCACCTGTAGTCTCAGCAACTCAGGAGGCTGAGATGGGAGGATTGCTTTCAGGAGTGTGGGGAGCTGAGGTGAGTTGTGATTGTGCCACTGTGCTCCAGCATGGGCAACAGAGTGAGACCCCGACTCAAAAAATAAATAAATAAAAATGAAATGATACAATTTAATGGCTTTTAGTGTAGTCACCCATCATCCCAATGAATTTCAGGACATTTTCACCACCCCCAAAGAAACTCACACCTGTGAGCTGTCACCCTCACTTCCCCACTTCCTCCCAGCGCCTGGCAATCATTCGCCCAGTTTCTGTCTCTATTGATTTGCTTATTACAGACATTTGGTAGAAATGGAATCATACAATATGTGATCTTTTGTGACTGGTGTCTTTCACTTGGCATTGTGTTTTCAAAGTTTATCTGCATTGTAGTGGATCGATACTTGGTTCCTTTTCGTGGCTGCATAATATTCCATTGTTGGTTATACACATTTTGGTCATGCTTTCATCAGTGGGTGGACACTCGGGCTGGCTCCACTTTTTGGCAACTGTGAGCACTATTGCAGCTGCGTTCTTGAACCAACATGGAATGGGTGTGCAAGAGGGGGGCGTGTCCCCTGGAGAGGTTATGGTTACTCTGTCTTTTCGTGGCTTGATGGCTCATTTCTTTTTATCGATTAATAATATATATATTCTATTTCTTACAAATGTTTCTCCAGATGAAGACACCCAATCCCTCCTGGGCTTCGGGAGCCCCAGCACTTGGCGGGGTAAGTATTGGGGTCTCACTGTCATGGCTGAGGGCTTTGCCAGCTGGCTGTGTCCCTCCCTTCACCGCAGGACATCAGGCCAGAGACTGAGCCCCAGGCATTTCTGGGCGAGCAGGGCCTGGGTCTAGGAAGTGCCCAGTAAGACCTTGTTGGAGGAGTGGGGGAGGAAAACAGGAAGGGGTGAAGGATGGAGGGAGGAGGTACTGGGGTGGAGGCAGAGGGAGAGGGAGACAGCTACCAAAATCCAAGAGGCTGGTTGGGGAGGAGCGGGGAGCTTCAGGGAGACCTGGGGACAGGGCAGGAGGCAGACAGCTTGGTCCTCCCCAACTGTCCTTTGCCCTGAAGACTTACGTGGAGTGGAGCAAGCAGCAGGCCACAGTCCCCACCCTCCCCAGTGAAGGACTGAGTGTTTTGCAGTCACGGGCAGCAAGGAAAGGTCAAAGAAGGGGACATTGGCCCCCCTGGGCTGGGGGCGCGCATCTCAGGGGACACATCAATGCATTTGGTCTCAAAGTGTAACCAAGTAAGGAAAGGATAATAGAGTCCCCCTCCCAGGTGGTGTTCGGCAGGACCCCAGGCAATTAGCTACCTGAGGGCAGGGCCCAGGACCTGTCCCCCCGCCCCCTCACAGGCCTTGGACCTGCAGGAGTTGAACCCTCAAACAAGGAGGACTTCCTGGTACTCCCCCACATGCCTGGTGAGGCCCTGCCTGAGGTTGCTGGGCTGGGCCTGCTCCCCAGCTGTAGGGCTTCTCCTTAGCTCAGAGTGTGTGTTGGGGGCCTGCCATGATGCCCCATCCCCTTCCCCTCATCCCTGTCTCCCGCCATTCCCAGGATTTTGTAGCTTTGGGGCCTCCTTCCCCGAAAGGGTCCTGGATAGGCCTAAGTCCCCTCACCGCTGACTTCAGGGGTCTTCATCTGCTCTGCACTCACTAAGGGCCAAGGAGTGGAGAGTGGGTTGTACAGCAGAGGGGAGAGAGGAGAGAAGAGTGAATGGAGAGGGGAGAGAGTAGGAGAGGGAGAAACAGGAAAGAAGGAACGTGGTAGGTTAAAGACGGTGGCTTCTCGCCTCTCCTCCCGTCTGGAAGCAGAGTTCCGGCTGCTGCGACATCTGGGTGAACCTGGTGATGAGCTGTGTTAACAAAAGGCACGGGTGGCCTCCCAGGCTGGCTCCCGACCTATCCACATCTTCCACTTGTGCCCCTGAATGTCCTGTCTTCTGCTCCAGCTCCACGCTGAGAAACCCAAGCTGTGAAGAGAGGTTCTGTGAAGGAAGGTGAGACGCTCCGTGTGACAGTCTCACCTGCGGCCAGCCCGCGTGTGGGCCTGGACAGTCCAGCCCGGGCCAGCCCTCGAGTGTCTGCAGACACAGCCAGACCAGGTGGGGCAAGAAGAACCACCTGACTTGCCCCGGAGAATCCAGAATCATGATGCAATTTTTTTTTTTTTTGAGTTGGAGTCTCATTCTGTCGCCCAGGCTGAAGTGCAGTGGCACACTCACAGCCACCGCAGCCTCGACCTGATGCAATCTTTCTGCCTCAGCCTTCCAAGTAGCCGGAACTAAAGGCGCGCGCCACCACGCCCGGCTAATTTTTTTATTTATTGTAGAGATGAGGTCTCTCCAAGTTGCCCAGACTGATTTGAAACCCGTGGGCTCAGTCGATCTTCTCACCTCAGCCTCCCAAAGTGCTGGGATTATAAGCGTGAGCCACCATGCCCGGCCTACAAATAGTTTTAAGACGCCAACTTTCAGGGGCATGTATCATGCAGTAGCAGATAAAGGAAGCAGGATGTGTAGGCCATACCAGGTGGAGGGCATCCCATTCTTTTGGGGGACCCCCTGCCCCACTCCAGGGGGGTCACAGCGCCCCTCCTTCCTATTCTTTCCACCTTCATTCTGTTATCGAACCGAACTGAGGTCTGCTCACCTGGCACAGCAAAGCCATGAATGCAACTGACATTGGGATTGCAGGGAGAAAAGTGGAAGGATTGCCTGAGCTCAGGTCAAGGCTGTGGTGAGCCGGTAAACCATGATCATATCACTGCACTCTGGGCGACAAAGTAAGACCCTGACTCAAAAGAAAAGAAAAAAGATGCAAACTCCCAGATGCTTGCAGGTAAGAGTTTTTAAAGGCAGGAAGGCAGGCTGGGCACGGTGGCTCACATATGTAATCCCAGCATATCGGGCGGCTGAGGTGAGAGACTTGCTTGGGCCCAGGAGTTCAAGACCTGCCTGGGCAACGTAGTGAGGACTCATCTCTACAAAACAACAACAACAACAACAAATTAGCTGGGCGTGGTGATCTGCGCCTGTCGTTCCAGCTACTCAGGAGGATGAGGCGGAAGGATTGCCTGACCCCAGGAGGTCCAGGCTGTGGTGAGCCGTGATTGTGCCACTGCCCTCCAGGCTGAGACCCTGACTCAAAAAAAGAAAAAAAAAAAAAAAAAAAAAGACAGAAAGGCAGAGGTTACAGGCAAAGTCATAAATCAATACATGGCTTGACTTTACAGGGCAGTTCATCTTGAAGAGGGTCCCACATGTCATAGGTGAATTCAAAGACCTTTCTGAATTGCGATTGGTTAGAGGCAAACTTTTGTCTAAAAATTTGGGGTCAGCTGAAAAGAATGTTGGTTCTGACTCATGGGCGTGACCTCCTCCAGGCCCCTCAAGAAGAACTTTAGAAAAAAGAATAGCAGTCAGAGTTCAGTCTGCAGGTCTCCCTAATCTAAGGTCTTTGTGCCAGAGGATCTGTTTAGTGGGAGTCTGGGTTTCTGGAAAGCAATGGAGAGACATATATGTTAAGATGTCCTCTTTAGTTTTTATAGGGGGGAATGGAACACTCCGTGATGCTAACTTCCTTTGCTATTGTTTTAAGTTACTATTACCTTCTTACTTATAAAGTTGCTTATTTACTTCTCAGGGCTAGCTAGGTGCCTGGAATTTCACTTAAAGGATCTTGAGTCACGCTTGGGGTGGGGCATGGGTCTAAGAAGACACCCCCACCCCCAATCCCTGTTACAGGTTGGCTCTTGCCCCAGTCTTCTGGGAATTTGTCTCTGAGATGAAGGTGTTTGGAGCAGAGTCATCGCGTGGGCTCTCCCTGAATAACCCAGGGAGTCCAGTGTTGCCTGATTCTCCCCTTCTTAATTCTGGCTACTTCCGGATCACCCACCAGTAATTATTCTCTCCCTCCCTTTCTCCCTTTTTTTATCTTCTGGGATGATCCCAAGTTAGTTTCTACTGTTTCCATCAAAGAACCATGACTGACGCAGAAAGTGATATACGGAGGAAATCTAGGCCACATGCCCCCAGGGAAAGGGAGGGGCCTTGGGAGCAAGTTATCATCTGAGAAGGTAAAGGTTCCAGAAGTCACGGAGACTTTCAGATTCTAGGGGACTAGTAACCCCCGCTGCCAGGAGGTGGGCTGCTCATCAGTCTCTCCTGTGCAGGATCTGGACCACGGAGGATGCAGGACTGCAGGGTGGCATCCCTGGAGCACTGGACAGCTTAGAGGGCAGAGGCTCAAATCACAACGTTTGGTTTGGGGATTCTCCCCCATGGTGTGCTGCTCCAGCTGTGACCAGCAGGGGGCAGACAAACACCCAGTTTTAATTTAGGAGGAAAGGAGAAATTGAGATTTGCATTTTATTTGCATTTGTGTGAGGGCACATAGTCGGAGCTTCATAGATGGTTTTGAAGAAATGAAGTATGTGCATTCTCCCATATTCTTAAAATGAGAAAGATGACTGAACCCATTTCTGGTGAATTACAGAGTTTATTATTAAATTTACAAATGCCCTTTCAAGCTGGGTGCTGTGGCTCACACCTGTAATCCCTGCACTTTGGGAGACAGAAGCGAGGGGACTGCCTGAGCCCGCGGACTCGAAACCAGCCTGGGCAACATGGTGAAACCTCATCTCTACAATACATCAAAAATTAGCTGGGTATGGTGGTGCACACCTGTAGTTCCAGCTACTTGGAAGGCTGAGGCAGAACGATCACCTGAGTGAGACTGACTCAAAAAAGAAAAAAAAATAGAAAAAAGAAAAAAAATGCCCTCTCACTAGGATGCCGTGTTCATTTTATATAATGTACACTTCATTTGCTTATTTCTGAGTAAGAGATAACTTTTTTCTTCTTCTTACAAACCATGTGTTACTCCGAACTTAAGTTCCTAGTCATGAGGCCCGCGTGTCCTTGGGCTCTGCCTCCTGGCACCTGCTCAGCATCCGGTGGCAGCAACCCCCAATGCTGAGGCTTCACTGCCCCAGCTGAAATCTGCATGGCCTGCTAAAGCCTCCCCTCAAACCTGGAGGCCCAGGGTGTCCCAGTCCTGGAAGGCACAGCCCTGCCCCTCCCCCACCCCCCTCTCCTATGGCCCCACCATCCCCCTGCCCACCCCCCTCTCCCATGGCCCCAGAGCTTCTCTTACAGGCTGATCCAGGACCCCATGCTGATTTTTCATCCCTCGACTTCCGACTTCCGGTGGGTGCCCGTTTGCTGAGAGCGGAAGAGCTGGAATGGCCAATTGCAGATGGTGTAAGTTGAATTTTTTTAAAAAGAGCATCCCATGTTGTTTCTGATTTGAAAATGTTTTTTGGAGAAAACATGAAAAGCATGCGGCAGAAACCTTTCATATCACCTGTAATTCTACCACCCAGAGAGGACATATGCCACTGTTGTTCTCCAGGATTATTTCTATTCAGGTTGTAGGTGTTCAAAAACACACGCACCTACTTAATGAAATAGCATCAATATGTGTAATTGTACTATAATATGCTTTTTCCCTTTAAAAATGTCATTAGTCTCTTGACACGACGAAGTAGGCTTCCACAATATCAATTCCAAAGGTACCCAACGCCCGTAGGTGTGCCATAATTTAATAACCAATTCCTATTTATAATATTCAGTATTATAAATGCTATTTGTTCACATATAAAGGGTTTGTAATAGATGGGTTTTTTTTTTTGTTTTTTTTTTTTAGTAGGAATCTCACTCTGTCGCCCAGGCTGGAGTGCAGTGACATGCTCACAGCCACCAAAGCCTCAACCTGCTGGTGATCCTTCCATCTAAGCCTTCCAAGTAGGTGAAACTGTAGGTGGCTAATTTTTTGATGTATTGTAGAGATGAGGTCTTGCCAAGTTGTCCAGGCTGGTTACAAACCCCTGAACTCAGGCAATCCTCTCCCCTCCTCCTCTCAAGGTGCAGGGATTACAGGTATGAGTGACCATGCCCAGCTGTGATAGATATTCTTATAGAAGAACCTCTTTGATCATCTGTAATGATTTACTTAAGATGCATTATTGGAAGTGAGGCTTTTGATACATACCGTCAAATTATACCAATCATTTCTAGTATTGCTAATGAAGTGAAACATTTTTTCAAGTGTTTAATCTTCTACGGATGGTCCTTTGCTTATTTTAGTGGGTTAATCTTTTTCTAATTGTTATAATTCTTATTAAATAATATTAACCCTTGTTACATATGCCTCATTTTCGTTTGTCATTTACCTTTTAATTATTTGATATTTTTTACTTAAAAACTTTGAACGTATACATAAATCCTATCCCCTATTATGTCTGTCTTAGATGAGCTTAAGAAGACTTAACCCACTACAAGATCATATGCACATTAGTCTTTATATTCTTTGAACCCTTTTAGGGTTTCTATTTTACATTTAAGACATTCATCTATCTAACTTAATTTTTTTTCCAACACCAGTTATTGAAGGCTCTCTTCTTTCACCATTACTTTGTTAAATACTAAATGAATCAATAGTATCTGTTCAGGCCAGTGTCTGGGAGTTCTAGCCTGACCCAGTGATCTGTAGTCTCTTCCAGACCCAGTGCTTTGCCATCTGACTTGTAGCTTAGTGATCCGCTTTACTACTGCTGTGCCATGTGACAGATGGCCTTGCCAGCCTCAGCTCATCTGACAGTGCAGCCTCCATGGCACCAGAGGTGGAGTTTTTATTGAGGGAACTGGGCAGGGAAGAGGCCAGGGTGAAGGCAAGGCCCCACAGTTGTGCCCAGGCCTGGCAGGTGTATCTCCAGCCATGCCCACCTCGCTGCAAGGCCAGTGCCATGACCTCTTTGGGGCACAGCCAGCTACAGATTTTGTCCTTTGACTCTTTAGACCAAGGAGATGGCATCTTGTCATCCAGGGCCACGGGGGCTGGGTCAAGGGGAAACATCCTATAAAGACATCACTGTGCTGTCTCCTCTATCAAATATATCAGGGCCCTTCCATAAAAATGCTGCTGCAACATTTAACTGCTAACAATAATAATGATAATGAACATAATACATTATGTTTGGCTAACACTTAAATGTGCCATGGACTGTTTTGTAAGCACTTTGCAATATTTAACTATACAAAACATATGTATATAAAATAGGAAGTATATATTAAGCATACACACACTATAATTAAGAGAAAGAACCTGAGACTTAGAAAGCTTAAGTAACTTGCCCAAGATCATACAGTTTAGAAGAGGCAGAGCCAGGGTTTGAACCCAGGCAGTCTAGTTCGAGATCTGCACTTCTTTTTGGTTTTGTGGACCGCCACCACAGGCTCAACTTGCTGGGCTCAAGTGACCCTTCCACCTCGGCCTTCCAAGTAGCTGGAACTATAGGCGTGCGCCACCATGCCTAATTTTTTTTTAGGCTAGGCTCAGGGAATCCTCTCACCTCCGCCTCCCAAAGTGCTGGGATTGCAGGCGTGACAGCTCTGAACTCTTTTTTAAAAAGATTATTATTATTATTATTATTATAAAGATATGGAGTACGATTCAGAGTTAGATACGCAAACGTTGATTATGCAGGTACCCTTGTTGATGAGATGTGCCCCGCCCTCCCCTAGCAGTTTCCCTCAACTGCCAATCCCACCCCCCTCCCCTGACAGTTTCCCACTACTGCCAATCCCTTTCTTGTAGTATTATAATTGTTCAAGGTCCGCTTATGAGTGAGAACATATGGTACTCTGTTCTTTGTTTCTGTGATAGATCACTGAATATGATTGACTCCAAATCCATTCAAGTTGCTGCGAAGTCCACGTTTATGTTTCTTTATGGCTGCATAATATTCCATTGTGTATATGTACCACTTTTTTTTTATCCAGTCCAGCTTCAAGAAGAAACATAGTTGGTTCCATGTTTTTGCTATTGTGAATAGAGCTGCAGCAAACATACGTGGGCAGGTATCTTTTTTGTAGAATGATTTGAGCTCCTCTGGGTATATTCCCAATAGGGGAATTGCTGAGTCATATGGAAGATCAATTTCTAGTTCTTTCAGAAATCGCCACTCTGTCTTCCAGAGAGGTTGCATTAGTTTGTATTCCCACCAGCAGAGTAGAAGCATTCCTTTTTCTCCGCATCCTCACCAGCATCTGGTGTTTGTTTTGTTAATGATGGCCATCCTTACTGGGGTTAGGTGGTATCTCAATGTGGTTTTGATTTGCATTTCTCTGATGATGAGTGAGGCTGAGCACTTTTTCATGTGTCTGTTGGCTATCTTCTTTTAACAAGTGTCTATTCATATCTTTTGCCCACTTTTGAATGGGGCTGTTTGTTTTTTTTCTTTCGGCTCATTTGAGTTCCTTGTAGATCCTAGATGTTAGGCCTTTATCAGATATACAGTTGGCAAATGTTTTTTCCCATTCTGTGGGAGCTCTGATCACTGAAAAGAAGCGGAGGGCTAAGAGAACAGATGGGGCAGGGAGAGCACAGCCCTGGTCAGGCTTCAGCGGACACCTACCCCATTTCTCTTAACCGGAGAGGAAGGACAGAGACAGTGTCCCCAACCCCCACATGCTGCCATGCACACTTTCCCCTGCTGTCCTCCCGAGCCAGGAAGGGCCTGCTGCCCCCGTGGGGTCCTGCACCTGCTCAGCAAGGCTGCTCCTGTCCAGCACCGCTCAGTTCCTGTCACTCCCTGCAGATCCTTGTCTCCAAAGCCAGACCCAAGCCCCGGGGTGGCCATGCCCTATGGATTGGGCTCTGGTGGGCCCTTCCATGAACAGGCTCCTGGTTGCCTTCCAAAGCTGCCGGAGGCTCAGCTTGGCAGCCAGAAGGCCTGCCAGCCACCCTCCCCTGTGAGAAGGCATGCTGAAGCGTGCTGTCTCAGAGTCAACATGCCTGCTTATCTCTCCCTCGACAGAGCTGGAACCCCGAGGGGCCTCCCTACAGGCAGGACCAGAGCTTGAGTCCGGGTGGCAGCGTAGGCTTCAGCCTTACCCAAGTAGTCCCAGACAAACTTTGATGAAGTAATTGCCGCAAACTAGGATACCTGTGTCCTGGGAAGGAATGATTGTTAACATTCATCTGGGTTTTTTTTGTCATTGTTTATTT
>CAUYQG010298849.1:0-22292 GCA_963574415.1 Tarsius wallacei
GAATCTACCTGGAGGAACTCAAATCATTCTACAAAAAAGATACCTGCACACATATGTTTGTTGCAGCTGTATTCACAATAGCAAAAACATGAAACCAACCATATTGCCCATTGAAGCTGGACTGTATAAAAAAAAGTGGTACATATACACAGTGGAATATTATGCAGCCATAAAGAAGGACAAATATGTGGACTTTGCAGCAACTTGGATGGTTTGGAGTCAATCATACTCAGTGATTAATCACAGAAAAAGAACAGAGTTCCATATGTTCTCACTCATAAGCGGACCTTGAACAATTATAATGCTATAAGAAAGTGACTGGCAGTAGTGGGAAACTGTTGGGGGGTGGGAGTGGGATTGGCAGTTGAGGGAAACTGCTAGGGGAGGGAGGGGCATACCTTATCAACAAGGGTACCTGCATGATCAATGTTTATATGCCTAGCCCTGAATTGTACCCCACATCTTTATAATAAAAATTAAAATAAATAAAGAGTACCTATTAAAAATAAATAAATAAAGGCAAAACCAAATTTTATTATATTTTACCCCATATATTAAAAATATTACCATTTCCACACATAACCAATATGAAAATTATTAATGAGATACTTCACATTTTTTTTTTATAACAAGTCTTTGAACTATAGCATGTATTTCACACTTCTGACACATCTCAATTCCAATGCTTAAAAAAAAAATCATTGGGAAATCTTAATGTGTATTTCAGTTTCACAAACTTTATAGTTGCCAGAATGGATTCAGATACTCAAGTGGTTCCAAATATACTTAAAAGTTTTACAATAATGGGATCTCATTCAGCCCTTAAATATGAATTTAAATTAATTAAAATGAATCCAATTTGACTTCAGTTCCTCCATCACAGTAGCAACATTTCAAGTGCCTGATAGGACAATATGGGAGAACATGTGTCAGTGAGGCCATTTTCTTATTCACTTGTATTTCTATACATCAAGATTAGAATTATCTGCAATAAGTTTCTTTGCAGGAACGTTTCAGATATTTACTTACAACTGGAGGTATACTCTGTCCACTTAATCGGCCACACTGCAGGACAATGCAAGTGATTGGTAGGGAGGTTCTTCTGTCTACGTTTGTGCATTGTAGTTGAGTCAAGCCATAGAGTTCGAGTGACAAGAGATTCTCCGACATAGTGACTGAGGGAGGGTCCCAGCATCAATCAATATGTTAAATGGTGTAAAGTATTAACTTCTGTAAGAGGGGAGTGCAGAGAGGGGTTAGGGTTCAGAAACTACCTGGGGAACAATATGTACTATCTGGGGAATAGGCCACCTAAGACCCAATCCCTACCACTACACAATATGTACACAAAATGAACATGCATGTGTATCCTCTGTATCTAAATTTTTTTAAAAGAAAAAATATATATAAAGTATTAACTTCTGTCCTTTTTGGGGGACAGAAATAAGGAAATGGAAGATCTAACATTCTCTTCCCACACTCACCTTTGTACACCATGCTTGGAAGACCACACCCGGGCTTCTGCTGCTGTGGCTGCTTTGACCTCTCCCTGAGCGTGGGCACAAGCTTTGGTCTTAAACTTTCAGCAAATAAGTAGTCTCTATTCTAGGTCTTTTCTCTTCTGATTGTTTTTCTTCCTCCCAGAGTTCCTTGGTCACTTTTTAAAGACCTATGTAATACAATCATTTATTGGATTTTGTCTTCAGACTTTTTATTAAATATTAAATACTTGTCATCTAACCAAACAAAAACAAATATTTCTGACAGAAGTCCCAAAAAAGACGGTCAAATCTTTACTTAGTATTTGACCTTGCTGGGTGTGGTAGCTCACATCTGTAATCCCAGCACTTTGGGAGGCCAAAGTGGAAGGATCACTTGAGGTCAGGAGTTTGAGACTAGCTTGGGCAACATAATGAAACCCCCATCTCTACAAAAAAAAAGAAAAAAAGAAAAAAAGAAGAATTTGACGTTAATTTTGTTCTTTGGGGATTAATTGTGCAGTAGCTCCACACCCCCCCCAACTCAGATTTGCCTAAATATTTTGGCACTCTGTGATAGGACACCATTATGGGAACTTGTGCTTATATTTCCAATATTTTCAGAGTTCATTATGATTTCCTCCATCCTGCATATTTTCAGAAATAGAAGCTCCCTCCTCGTTATGTGTGGACTGCTTGTCTTACCTGTTCAGAGTTCAGTGTCTTGGCAGGGCTGTCCTCACTGTGCCTCTGCTTAGAAGCTTCATCCTATTTGGTTCTGGGTGGTCCTTTTTTCCTCCAGTTTTTCTAAGGGCTCTTCCTCACTCCCACCACTTTTATTTTTCTTTCTTTAGCTATTTTGTTACTTGAATCATCTAAGGTGGAACTCTTGGAGTTTTTGGCTTTTTCTGGTCAGAAGTTCAACTCTATCACCCATGGCAGGAGGAGCTGCATTTTCTGCAATTTTCTTCTCACTGCTTCCTTCTTGAGGAGGACCTAGATATAATTCGCCGAGGGAGTGAAAGGATTCTTGGCAATTTGTAGGAGATTTCTTCTTCCTTTTTGTATCCAATTGGATAAACAGAGTATTTCAGAGCCCTGAATGTTGTTTTCACAAGTGCCGCATACATTTACTGGAGGACATCCAGAACACTCCTGTCCAAGTTCACCTGAGCTTCTAGCATATGGGTGACTTGTGCACGGCTGTGCTGGGCCCTGTTCAGGGGCTGAGGCCCCTCTTGCCAATTATGGCTAAGGACATGTGTCCAGATTCCTTAATCAGTTTTGGTTTTGTTGTTGTTTTTTGTTTTGTTTTTGTCTTGTTTTTTGAGTCAGTGCCTCACTCTGTCACCCAGGTTGGAGTGCAGTGGTGTGATCACAACTCACTGCTGCCTAGACGTCCTGGACTCAGGTGATCCTCCCACCTCAGCCTCCCAAGTAGCTGGAACTATAGGCGTGCACCACCATGCCTGGCTAATTTTTTCTATTTTCTGTAGAGACAAGGTCTTGCTATGTTGCCTAAGCTGGTCTCAAACTCTTGGCCTCAAGTCATTCTCCCACCTCGGCCTCCCAAAATGCTGGAATTATAGGCATAAGATACTACCACCCTTGGCTCCTTATCAGTTTCATTACAGGAAATTGTGCCATTGTTTTATAACTTCTTACTGCTTCTGCTTTTCTCTTTTTCATTTCTCAATTTAAAATATAATGATTTCTTTAGAATCAGTTTAGCTTTATCTTTCCGGGGAGGAAACCATCAAATGGGAGTGGTTGAGCCCATTGGTTTTTTTAGAAAGTCTCCTTTATACTTGTCCAGGATCAGGATTTGCACAAATGTCTGGCTTTGCAGCTGACTCTAGAATTCCCATGATCTTCACCCCTACTCCCAAGAGTCCTGCTGCCAGGGGCAGAGCAGGGCCAGAGCAGGAGGGTGGCAGCGGGCCAAGGTAAGGGCCTGGAGCACCCAGATTTCCACCAACCATGCACCAGTCTCCCATCTGTCTTGTGAAAGTTTTCAAAAATTATTAGTATTTTTAAATGACTACATTTTAATTTATAAATCAAGGCTACTACTGCCTCTTGTGATTTCCATGGCAGCATGAGGCCTGCCCCGAAAAGAAACTGGAGGTGAATCAAGCAGAAGAATAGTGAACATTTATTCATTCATTCAACAAACATTGACCTAGAGGATAAAAGAAGGATAAACATATTAGCATTCCTGGTGCTCCTCCTATTCATTATTTTCCTCTTTATCATTTACCCTACAGATACATTTCTATATATGTATAAACGCATAGTATATCTTATTAATCTATATACATTCATGTATATATTATATATGTGTATATACAGTGTGTATATATAGTGTGTATATATGTATATGCTATATTATGTATATATATAAAACAAAGGATTATCACAATGTATAGAAGATTCTTACAAGTCAGTGTGTTGTTACGCTTAAGAAAAATGGCAGTTTGGTTGGAAAAATCACAGAAGAAACATGAATGGCTCATGAAAGTGTTAAAAGATTCTCAGCGCCACTAATGCGCTATGGATTAAGATGCTACCTGAGCTCTAAATCCGCTGTACTCTTCTCCGTTGTGAGGCTGGGGCTGGGGTCCTGCAACCTGTGTTTCTCCTTTGCCAGCTGGCTTTCTATTAGGGTCTGCCAGAAGAACTGGAAGGTAGAGGAAAGGAGGAGGAGTGTGCCCTTTCTTCCACATTGCCTGTTTCTCCCATGTCACCAAGGGGACCAGCAGCAGTTGGTTCCTTTTCCCAGATTCTTTCCACACTCCCTGAGCCAACCTTATTGCAGGTCTTACCAGTATCTGCATCCTGGCAAGGAATCCTTCTCTGCACTTGAAGTCCTGGCTTTGGAGGCCTCTTCTCCAAGCTTCTGGACTGGACATACCATCCAGACAATGTAGTCTAAACCTGGCTATCAAAGCATCTGGCTTCCTACAGTCACAAACTCTCCCTTTTGTTTTCCCAGCCCTGGGAGTGGAAGCGCTACTTACAATTCTTACCTCCGACTTTCCTAGGCCTCCAACATCTGTTTACCCAACTACACATATCAAATTTTTCTGGTAAGATAACTAGTGTGGTTTCTGTTTTCCCAACTGAACAATGAATAATACAGCAAATAATGTAAGAAAAGGCAAAAAAAAAAAAAATCTACATTTATATCTATATATCCACACTCTATTACCTATTGAGTTGGCAAAAGTGAACACGATTAATAATACTCAGTGTTGATGATGATGTGGGAAAATGCATGTCCTTACTCTTCCATGTCAGTTTGTGCAGTTTTTTTGAGTGATGCTTGGTAGTACATATTCATTTTCAGAATGCGTGCACAATTTGTCTAAAGTAATTCTGCTTCCTGGTACTTTGTTTAGAGAAAGACTGCCAAGACTACCACCTGGTTACAGACACATACCTGCATGACACTCCTTGCTACACTGTTTGGATGTCAATAATGGCAGAAGGGGGGATTATCAAATGGTTGTTAAAGCTGTGGCATATCTTTATACAAATGAGGTCAATCTGTATAAATTGACATGGGATTTGCAGAAAAGCATCAAATTGTACAGTGATGTTGGTATAACTTTATTATTTTAAAACATAGAAGATAAACATAAAAAAAAATAAGTAAAAATTCTGGTAGGTTACAGATGAATCTCTACCTAGAGGTTTTCCCTTGGCAGAAGACTAGAATTGGAGTCATTCCCCAATGGTCATGGCAGCTCTTGCATTATCTGAATTGATTGAATTTTTAGCAACATATTTAAATGTACATCAAAGTAAATATATGATATGGTTTGTGTAATTATAAAAATATAAAAACATTCTCTAGTCATTCATTCCTTATAATCATACTCATCATGGTGGTTACATGCTAACAACCCCTCCGATACTTTCTTCTATTTATCTGCAACTTTCAAATTTGCTGTATAATTTTATAATAACAAAAAATATCTATTTAAAAACATTTTTTATGCCACCAGCAGAAACCAAGATAGCTAATGTTCCTGTCTAACAGATATTGACATATACTAGGATTTCAACACATGCACGGCTATATCAATACCTGAGATTTGGAAGACCTGTAGCCCCATCTTGTCTGCTAGAATGCTTTCCCTACTTCAGAGATTGTAGCCTTGGAGCCTGTAGGGCATGACATGTGGTTCTACCTCTGCCCCTGGAGAGTAGTACTTGTTTCTGTCACTGGTTCCATCCCCCAGTGGGCCTTCCGCCAAGGTTCTGTCAAACCATTTCCACTCCCTTCATTGATAAGCAGCAGGGATTTCACAACCCTTGTCAGCACCAGTGGAACTATGGGAATTGTTCCTCTTCTAAATAAAGGGTCCTGTGAAGAAAGTCTGAAGTTAACTCTATCATTTAGTGTTCAGGTAATGACTTGAGGTTTCACTGTCTTCCTGACTAATCCTGACATTTCCAGGTCTTGGGGCTCTCAGGGAACACCAAGCCCATGTAGCAGGTCTCCTGATGCAGAATATAACTCCGACATGGCATAAAACACTTATTCATTTTATTCTTCTGGTATAACTCTTTTAGGTAGGTATAGTCTTGCATTACTTAACAACGGGGATATGTTCTGAGAAATGCATTGTTAGGCAGTTTCATCATTGTGAGAGCATTGTGGAGTGTACTTACAAAACCTAGTAGATAGTAGAGGCTACTACACACTTACGCTATATGGCATAGCCTGTTTCTCCTAGGCTACAAACCTGTACAACATGTTACTGTGCTGAATACTGGAGACAATTATAGCACACTGGTAAGTATTTGTGTATCTAAACACAGAAAAGGAACAGTAAAAATACAGTATTATAATCTTACAGGATCACTGTTGTACATGGGATCCATCATTGACCAAAATGTGGTTATGCAGCACATGACTGTGTTAAGTTATCTCCATGAAATATCTGTGATCTAGGACTTGAGTTAAGTTACTTGCTCAAGGCCAGGCATGAGTGGTGTGTATCCTCAATAAATAATAGTCAAGATTACTCTTATTTCCATGGAATTTTAGCAGAGAAGACAAATCTCATCTTATGATGAGGAGCTCTGTTCCAGTCTAGAAGGCCGGTAGACCACCACTTTCCTCCTACAACTGTATGAAGGTGAAAATAGTGAGGAATCAGGGGAATGACAGCTTGAGCCAGGTCCTGGGGTCAGGCCGTTATTGGATTTTCTAATCTTAACGACTACATTATAGTGTGTTTTATATTGTATTTCATTTTCAAGTAAATTTTGTATTAAAAAAAAGCATTCTACATTGGACTTTTTTTGCATAAACATGAAGAAAACTGGGATGACGGAGGATATGCAATACTTTGGGCATGGAATTGTAAGGCCTCCGAAGTCGAGCTATCTGACGCAAGGGCCCCATTCGCGGGGTGGCTCTGAGGCTGGCTTTGTGGCTCTCCCACCAATCTGAGCTGAAACTGACCATAAATCTCCTTAGGCACATTCCTCAGTCACTGGATCCCCATTTAACTTTTGGGAGTTTCCCAGTTCACTGACTTTGGGGTCACCTCCTGATTTTGGTACAGGAGCTGGGAATCATCAAATTCGACTGTCTTCCTACAATCTTCCAGCCTTTCAAGGAATTTCTAAATTAATTTCTAACATCCTTTTCTTAACATGGAAATTCACCTTAGAGAAGATGCTCTATTTCTTTGGTGAGTTTCTCACCTCTAGCCCTTCTCTTCTCTCAAGACCTTTCCCTTCTGTTCTTTGCCTCAGGTAGCATTCCTATTTCATGGTTGGAGTCTCTTAGAGCATGACATCCACCCTCATCATTTTGTAGGATGGTTAACTCATCCCAGTTTGCTCAAGACTCTCCTAGTTTTAACAATGAAATTCTTGTGTCCCAGGAAATGAGTCCCTTAGTCCCAGGCAAGCCATGATGGTTTGAATATTTGTCTCCTCCAAAACCCATGTTGAAATTTAACCTCCCAAGCGAGACCTTTAAGAGGAGATTGGGTCATGAGGGCTCTTCATGAATGGATTAATCTATTCATGAATTAATGGATTAATGGCTGAAGGCATTTATGGATTATCATGGGAGAGGGACAGGTGGCTTTATAAGAAGAGGAAGAGAGAGAGCCTCTTTACCACGTGATACCCTGCACTTCTTTGGGATTCTTCAGAGAGTCTGCACCAGCAAAAAGGCCCTCACTAGATGTGTCCCCTTGACCTTGGACTATACAGCCTCCAGAACTGTAAGAAATCTTATTTTCTTATTAGTTCAAGGTATTATGTTATAAGCAACAGAAACAGATTCAGACGAAAAATTGGCACTGAGAAGTGGGGTTGTTGCTAATAGCAAATATCTGAAGTTGTGGAAGCAGCTTTGGAACCAGGCTAGAAGAATTTGGAGGAGTAGGCTAGAAAAGGCCTGAATTCTGGTGAAGGCTTAAAATACAAGACTAGGGACAGTTTGGAACTCTTTGGAGATTAACTGGTCCTGCTCAGAATGCTGATAGAAATATGGACAGTAAAGGCCATTCTAATGAGTTTTCAGATGAAACTGAGGAACAAGGTATCAAAATCTGGAGTAAGTGTCATTCTTATTATAAATTGGCAAAGAGCCGGGCTTGGTGGCTCAGCCTGTAATCCCGTGCTTTGGGAGGCTGAGGTGAGTGGATTGCCTGAGCCTGCGGGTTCGAGACCCGTCTGGGCAACTTGGCGAGATCTCTACAATAAATTTTTAAAAAGTTAGCTGGGCATGGTATCGCGCACCTGTAGTTCCAGCTACTTGGAAGGCAGAGGCAAAAGGATTGCTGGAGCCCAGCAGGTAGAGGCTGCGGTGGCTGGGAGCATGCCACTGCACTCCAGTCTGGGCGACAGAGTGAGACTCCAACTCAAAATAAATAAATAGATAAATTGGCAAAGAACTTGTCTGCATTGTGTTCATGCCCTAGGGCTTTATAGAACGCAGAACTTAAGAGTAATATGTTAGTATATCTGGTATACTATATCTACCAGATATACATTAGATATACTATATTTGGTAGATGAAATATCTAAGTAGCAAAGTATTCAAGATGCTACATGGCTACTTTTAACCCCTTATATTAACCTGTGAGAGGGAGAAAAATGACGTAAAGATGAAATTTATAATGAAAGGGGAAACTAAGTGGAAAGATTTGGAAAACTCTCAGCCTGGCCATTTTAAAGAGTAAAAAAGTATGCTCGGGAGAGTAAACTAAGGATGTGGTCCAGTGACCTTTTGCTAAGGAGATTAGTACAGAAGGAAGGAATCATCAAGCAAATGGAAAAAAGACCCTAAATCCATTTCAGAGTTCTTCAGAGCTGTCCCTCTATCCTAGGTCCAGAGCCCCAGGAGGGCAGAATGATTTGGGGGTCACACCCAAAGGTATCCTCCATGAGCTTGCTGCCCAGGGCACCCTCAGGTCTCTGCACCCTGATTTCTAGCACTGGGCTCCACAGCTGCAACAGCTGTCACTCAAGAGGTCCCGCTGCTCTGAAAGGTACAAGCTGTAAACCTTGGAGATGAACACATAGTGTTAATTCTGCAGGCCCAAAGGATGCAAGAGATACGAAGGCATGGCTGCCTAGATTGGAAACATAGATTTCCAAGACTGTTTCTGAGAGTCTGAGGGCCATATAGAGAATTGTCCCAGGGATATAGCTACTGCAGAGATTCCCACTAGAGCACTGCCAGTAGAAATGTGGGGTTGGAGTGGTCATAGTCTCCACCAGGGTACTACCTAGGGCAGCTTTGAGAGCAGGACTATCACTGGGATCTCAAAACTGGAGTCATTGGTAGCATCCAAAACTTCTCTTGGAAAGCTTCAGGCATAGAACTGCAACCCATATGAGCAGCCACGTGGCCAGTGATAGGCATGAGGCTGCTGAGGCTTATGGGGAAACATACCAGGATCCTCTTGACCTCCACATTCATAAATGAGATACTAGGTCAGGGAGAAGACTATTCAGGATGGTGATCCTGTTTACCTGGACCGCTTGGTAAGCTTGGCTATGGAGTTCAATCTTTAAATATAGGTTCCCTAGGAGGGAAAGGTAGATAGGGGGAAAGGCCAAGATTGGGCATTTCTCAACCAAACATTATGGATTTAAGGGCTTTAAGAAGCAGACCTGGCGCCTTCTGCATACATAACTATAGAATACTGGTATCTAAGACCTGTTTGACTCCTAAGCAAGGCAGGAATATCTCAGGGGATGTTCACAGGCCAGAGTGCCTCATTTCTGGTCCATAAACCATATGGGACTTCCCAGGAGGGGGCAATATAGAACAGTCAACAAGCCTTGAAGGACTCACAACTGACTTGGGACCAGTTCTGATTGATCTGCCCCATTTTCTTGCCCCAGATTTCTCTAGGGCATTTTCCAGTTGCCTCTGTTCTTTTTTGGACTTGTTAATAAGCCATTTCCTGAGTGATTCACAAGTCACTTTCAGTCTCCTTCTCAGTCAGTTCTCAGACCCTTCTCTGAGTAAATTTTTTTTAAATAAACTATTTTTTAGAGCAGTTTTAGGTTCATAGTAAAATTGAACAAAAGTACCGAGAGTTCCTATATACCCTTGTCCCCACACATGCACAGCCTTCCCCACTATCAACAGCTTGCACCACAGTGGTATAATTGGTGAACCTATATTGACACATCATTATCTTCCAAAGTCCATAGTTTATGTTATGATTTACTCATAGTGTTGTACATGCTATAGGTTTGGACAAATGTATAATGACATTGTAGTATCATATAGATTGTTTCACTGTCCTAAAATCCTATGTGTTTGGCTTATTTATTCTTCCCTCCCCCTCTAACCCCTGGAAACTACAGATCTCTTTACTCTCTCCATATTTTTGCCTTTTCCAGAATGTCACATTGGAGTCACACGGTACATAGATGTTTTAGATTGACTTATTTCACTCAGTGATAAACATTTAAGGTTATTCCATGTCTTTTCATGCCGTGGTAACGCATTTCTTTTTAGCACTGAAAAATATTCCATTGCCCAGTGTACTACAGTTTATCTATTCACCTGCTGAAGAACATCTTGGTTACTTCTACATTTTGGAAGTTATGAATGAAGCTGCTACAAATGTCTGTGTGTAGGTTTTTGTGTGCAATAAGTTTTCAATTCCTTTGGGTATATACCAAGGAACATGATTGTTGGATTGTAATAAGAGCACATTTAGTTTTATTTTATTTTTATTTTTATTTTTTATTTTTATTTTTTTTTTGAGTTGGAGTCTCACTCCATCGCCTAGACTGGAGTGCAGTGGCCACTCCCGGCCACCGCACCTCGACCTGCTGGGCTCCGGCGATCCTTCCGTCTCAGCCTTCCAAGTAGCCGGAACTACAGGAGCGTGCTACCACGCCCGGCATATTTTTTGATTTATTGTAGAGATGAGGTCTCGCCAAGTTGCCCAGGCAGGTCTCAAACCCGTGGGCTCAGGCAATCCACTCACCTCAGCCTCCCAAAGGCGCGGGATTACAGGCTGGGCCACCAAGCCCGGCTACACATTTAGTTTTATAAGGATCTGCCTAACTGTCTTCCGAAGTGGCCGTCTCATTTTATATTTCCATCAGCAGTAAATGAGAATTCCTGTTGCTCTACAATCTCACCAGAATTTGGTGTTATCAGTGTTTTGGATTTTGGTTATTTTAATAGGTGTATAGTGACATTTCACTGTTGTTTTTAATTTGTCATTCTCTAATGACATGATGTTGAACATCTTTTCATATTCTTACCTGCCTATTTATATTTCCTGTGGTTAGGTGTTTTTTCAGGTCTTTGGCCCATATCCTAATCAGACTTTTCATTAATGTTGTGTTTTAAGAGTTCTTTGTCAGATATGTATTTTGCAAATATTTTCTCCTAGTTTGTGGCTTTTTATCCTTATGACATTGTATACCACAGAGCAGAAATTTTTAGTTTTATTTTTTTCTCCACAAACCTTTAATTTATTTTAAAAAACCCAACAATATTTATGAAGTACAATAAAGTGGAGCGCAATAAAATGAGTATACTTGTATTTGCAGTTTCCTTTCTTTTTTTTTCCTAAATTTTTAATTTTTTAATTTTAAAGATGTGGGGTGCAATTCAAGATTAGGTATACAAATGTTCATTATGCAGGTACCCTTGAGGATGAGGTGTGACCCCTTTCCCCAGGTAGATTTCCACTACTGCCAATCCTGCTTCTCTGGAAATTTTTAGTTTTAATCAAGCTCAGCTTTTCAATTCTTTCTTTTAGAGATCAGGCCTTTGGTGCTGTATCTAAGAAGTCATTGCCAAACCAAAGATCACCTAGATTTTCTCCTATGCTATCTTCTGAGAGTTTTACAGTTTTGAGTTTTACATTTAGGTCTATGATACATTTTGAGTTAATTTCTGTGAAGGGTATAGGTCTGTGTCTCATTTTTGGGGGGTTTTTTGCATGTAAATGTCCAGTTGTTCTAGCACCTTTTGTTAAAAAGACTGTCTTTTCTCCATTTGTATTGCCTTTGATCTTTTGTTAGCGATCAGTTGACTATATTAATGTGGGTATATTGATGGTATCTTTATTCTGTTTTATTGATTTATGGACTCTTTTGTCCATACCATACTGTCTTTATTACTGAACCTTTAGAGTAAATCTTAAAGTTGAGTAGTGTTAGTCCTCCAACTTTGTTGTTCTTCAATATACATTGACTATTCTGGGTCTTTTTCTTTTTCATATAAACTTTAGAATTCCTTTGTCAATATCTGCATAATAACTTGTTGGGATTTTGATTGGGATTGCATTGGATCTATAGATCAAATTGGGAAAACTGACATTGACAATACTGAGTCCTCCTATTCATGAACATAGGATATCTTTTTTAAAAATTTCTTTCAACAGAGTTTTGGAATTTTCCTCATACAGATTTTGTACATGTTTTGTTTAATTTATACTTAAGTATTTGATTTTGAGGGGTCTTAATATAAATGATAATGTGCTTTTAACTTCAAATTTCACTTGTTCATTGCTGGTATATAGAAAAGTGACTGACACATATTAACTGTATGCACTGCAACTTTATGAGGGAAAAAAACAAGAATTTATTTATACAAAATTGTGTATTTATTCTTACATGTTTAAACTTCAGTCTCTTCTGTGTGATGCAATACTCCTATCGAGACTCTTTTTCCACTGCTCAAAACGGTTTTTGAACGGTTTTTGGACTCATCAATTTTGATGCCTTTTAGTGCTCTGCTGTTTTTTGCTTCACCTCTTCCACATCAGCAAAACATTTCCCTTTGAGGACTTTTTCCATCCAAGGAAACAAACAAAAAAAAGTCATCTGAAGTGAGATTAGGTGAATAGGAAGAGTGAGGCATGGGGGTCATGATGTTTTTGCCCAAAAACTGCTGAACACTCAGCACTTTGTGGGCAGGTGTGCTTGTAAATCACCCATCATAAAATGTGCAAAAGCACTGAGAGAATCTCAAAAAAAAAGAATTAGAATTCACTGAAGCTAAATGCAGCTTCTCACAACAATGCTAGTTGTGCCAGCATTGGTACACTGATGCCAATGGGTTCCTAGAACACTTACCTAGCAGGAAAGCCTGTACTACAAGGGCTTATTAGTTCCAGGAGTTTTCTTGTTGATACTTTTGAATTTTCCACATAGATGACAGTTTTCCCCCCTTCCAATTGATGTACATTTTATTTCCTTTTATTGTCTTACTGCTTTAGGTAGAACTTCCAGTACAATGTTGAAAAGCAGTGATAAGAGAGGACATTCTTGCCTTGTTTCTCATTTTAGCAGGAAAACTTTGAGTTTTTCACCAGTAAGTATAATATTAGCTTAAGTATAATTAAGGGTTTTTTTAAAACAGATTTTTTAAATTAAATTGAGAATGTACCCCTCTATTCCTAGTTTGTTGAGAGTTTTTTTTAAAAATCATGAATGGGTGTTTTATTTTGTCAAATGCTTTTTCTGCATCTATTGATGATTATGTGATTTTTATTTTTTTAGACTGTTTATGTGAGGGATTATATTAATTGATTTTCAAATGTTTAATCAGTTTTGCATAAATAAATCCCTCTTTTTGTGTTATATAATTCATTTTGTACATTGTTCAATTTGGTTTGCTAATATTTCATTGAAGATTTTTATATCTACATTCATATTGGTCTGTAGTTTTCTTATAATATGTTTGTCTGGTTTTGGTATTACGGTAGTGCTGACCTCATAGAATGAGTTAGAAAGTGTTCTCTCTGCTTATATCTTCTGGAAATGATTATAGATAATTGATAATACATTTTTCTTTACATGTTTTACAGAATTCACTATCTGAGTCTGGTGCTTTCTGTTGTGGTTTACTAATTATTGATTCAGTCTCTTTAACAGATATCAGCCTATTCAGATTGCCTGTTTCTTCTTGTGTGAGTTATGGCAGATGTGTCTTTCAAGGAAGTGGTTCACTTTTATCTAATTTGTGTCACAGGTTATCAAGTTTGTGGGCATAGAGCTGTTCATAATATTCCTTTTCATGTCCATATTATCTGTTGTGATGCCTCTTTTTTCATTTGTGATACTATAATTTAAGTCATTTCTCTTTCTTTTGTAATTAGTATGGCTAGAGGTTTATTGATTTTATCTATCTTTTCAAAGAACCCCTTTATGATTTTGTTGATTTTCTCTATTAATTTCCTATTTTCAATTTCATTGATTTCTGTTCTATTTTTTATTATTTATTTTTTCTGCTTACTTTGAAATTAATTTGCCCTCTTTCTAGTTTCCTAAGGTGAAAGCTTAGATTATGGATTTTAAATCTTTCTTCTTTTCAAATGTAGATTCTCCTTAACTTGTGATGGGATTACATTATAATAAGCCCATGGTAAATTGAAAATATGTCAAAAATGCATTTAGTTTACCTAACCCACCAAATGTCATCATAACTTGGCCTAGCCTACTTTAAACAGCTTAGAACACTTACATTAGGCAAGTTAGTCAAAATAATCTAACACAAAGCCCATTTTACAATAGTATTGAATACCTCACGTAATTTATTGAATACTATACTGAAAATGAAAAAACAGAATTTTTGTATGGGTACTCAGAGTTTGGTTTTTAATGTATACTTATCATTTTGCATCACCGTTCAATTGAAAAATATAAGTTGAGCCATCATAAGTAAGGGGTATATGCACTTAATGCTATAAATTTCCCTCTGTGCATTGCTTTTGCTGCAATCTGTAAATTTTTGTTATATCTTTATTTTCATTTAATTCAACTTTTTTATTTTTAAATTATCATTATTTATTTTAAAAAGAGACAGTGTGTCACTTTGTTGCTCAGGCTTCAGTGCAGTGGTGCAGCCTCAAACTCCTGGACTCAAGCAATCCTTCTGCTTTGGCCTCCCAAAGTGCTGGGGTTAAAGGTATGAGCTACTGTGCACAGCCACAAAATATTTTTGAATTTTTAAAATATTTCTCTTTTGACCTATATGTTATTTAAAAGTGCATTGTGTAATCTTTGGGTATTTGGAAATTTTCTGTTCTCTTTCTGATTTCTAGTTTAATTCCACTGTGGTCTGAGAGCAGACATTACATGATTGCTATTCTTTTAAACTTGTTAGGTATGTTGTATGGCCCAGAATATGTTCTATCTTGGTGAACTCCTGTGTGAACTTGAGAAGAATGTTTACTCTGCTGTTATTGGATGTAGTAGCCTGTAATTGTCAATTATATCTTTTTTATTGATGGTGCTGTTGAGTATACTATGTCTTTACTGATTTTCTGCTTGGAGTATCTGTTCATTTCCGATAGAAGGTGTTATACTCTCCAACTATAATAGTGAGTTCATCTACATGTATTTGCTGTTCTATCAGTTTTTGCCTCACATATTTTGACACCATGTTTGCTAGGCTCACGTACATTTAGGATTATTATGCTTTTTTGGAGTATTGACCCCTGTATTATGTAATGCCTCTTTTTGTCCCTGGTAACTTTCATTGCTCTGAAGTCTACTCTGTCTGAAATTAATATAGCTACTCTTGCTTTTTTTAAACTTAGTGTTAACATGGTATATTTTTTCCATCCCTTTAACCTCTTTGTATCTATATAATTAAAGTGAGTTTCTATATGTAGACAACATATAGTTGCATTTTGTTTTTTGATACACTCTGACAATTTCTATCTTTTAACTGGTATATTTGGACCATTGACATTTAGAGTGATTATTAATATAGTTGGGTTAATAGCTACTAGTTGTTACTGTTTTCTATTTGCTGCTTTTGTTTTTTTCATTTCTATTTTTATCTTTGTACTTTTTCTGCCTTTTGTGGTTTTAACTGAGCACTTTGCATTATTTCATTTTTCCTCCTTTCTTAGCATATCAATTATGCTTTCGCTTTAAAAAATTGATTTTCCAGCCGGGCTCGGTGGCTCAGCCTGTAATCCCGTGTCTTGGGAGGCTGAGGTGAGTGGATTGCCTGAGCCCGCGGGTTCGAGACCTGCCTGGGCAACTTGGTGAGACCTCATCTCTACAATAAATCAAAAATTAGCCGAGCGTGGTAGTGTGCGCCTGTAATTCCAGCTACTTGGAGGCTGAGGCGGAAGGTTTGCTGGAGCCCAGCAGGTCGAGGCTGCGGTGGCCGGGAGTGGCCACTGCACTCCAGTCTGGGCGACAGAGTGAGACTCCAACTCAAAAAAAAAAAAAAAAAAAAAGGTCAAAGGCAGCCGGGTGCAGTGGCTCAAGCCTGTAATTGCAGCACTTTGGGAGGCCAAGGTGAGAGGACTGCCCGAGCCCACAGGTTCGAGAACAGCCTGGGCAACTTGGTGAACCCTCATCTCTACAATAAATCAAAAAATTAGCTGGGAGCAGTAGCACGTGCTTGTATTTCCAGCTACTTGAAAGGCTGAGCCCAGCAGGTAGATGCTGCAGTGGCCATGAGTGTGCCACTGCACTTCAGCCTGGGCAACAGAGTGAGACACCAACTTACCATATTACCATTTGACCCAGCAATCCCACTACTAGGGATCTACCCAAGGAAAATAAATCAAAAAAAAAAAAAAAGAAGTCAAAGAAGAACAGAAGTTAGCACGGTTGCAGAAGAAAGGGAACACTCATCCACTGTTGGTAGGATTGTAAACTAGTTCAGCCTCTATGGAAAACAGTCTGGAGATTTCTCAAATAACTGAAAACTGAATTACCATTTGACCCAGCAATCCCACTACGAGGGATATACCCAAAGGAAAAGAAATCAATATATTAAAAAGATACCTGTACTCATATGTTCATTACAGCACTATTCACAATAGCAGAATTATGGAACCAAACTAAGTGCCCACTAAAAATTGTCTGGGTAAAGAAAATGTGTTGTATATACACCATGGATTACTTCACAGTCATAAAAAGAATAAAATCATGTCCTTTGCAGCAACATTAGATGGAGATGGAGATCATCATCCTAAGTGAACTGACTCAGAAATAGACTCAAACACTGCATGTTCTCACTCATATGTGGGAGTTAAACAGTTACAAAGATGGAAATAATAGACACCGGGCACACCAATAAGGGAAGAGGAGGGAGGAAATTAGAGTTCAGAAACTACCTACAGGGCACAATGTTCACTATCTGGAAAATGGGCCACAAGAGATCCAATCCCCAGCACTATACAATACATCCATGAAACAAACATACATGTGTACCCTCTGACTCTAAAATACAATTTTTTAAAAAAGAAAAAGCAAAAAAAGACAACAAATGTTATTAAGTTTGCAGAGAAAAGTGAACGTTCATATACTGTTGTTGGGAATGTAAATAAGTTATCTTCTGCAAAAAGCAATTTGAGATTTCTCAAAGAACTAAAATTAGAATTACCATTTGACCCAGCAATTCAACTACTGGGTATATACCAAAAGGAATATAAATTATTCCACCAAATTGACACTTGTATGTTTATTGCAGCACTATTCACAATAGCAAAGACATAGAACCAACTTAGATGCCTGTCAGTGGTAGAAGAGAGTGAAATACTATGCAGTCATTAAAAAAGAATAAAATCATGTCCTCTGCAGCATCATGGATGCAGCTGAAGGCCATTATTCTAAGTGAATTAACAAAAAAACAAAACTAAATACTGCATGTTCTCATTTATAAGTGGGAGCTAAATACTGAATACACACAGACATAAAGATGAGAACAGCAGACAATGGAGACCCCTAAAGTGGAGAAAGGAGAAAGACTGCAGGGTTGAAAAACTACTTATTGGGTACTATGTTCACTATTTGGATGGCAGATTCAATAGGTTCAAACCTCACTATCACACAATATACCCATATAACCCACACATGTAACCCCTGAATCAAAAATAAAATGAAATAAAAAAGAAAGAAACTGGTCCCCTCTCACACAGGACCTCTCAACCCTAACAAAAGACAAATTTATACCCAGAAGAGTTGTGTCAGGTAGGCTCATACCTGGGAGAACAGGCACCATGAAGGGCAGGGATGAGATGAGAAGCCAAACTGAAAACAGATCATTCCATGATGAGATTACAAATGCCCTACTTGTCTTGGCACTGAAAACATCTGTCAGGCATTACCTGCAGGTAGAAGATCAGGTATTCCACCTGGGAAAACAACAGTCCAAAAGAAAATATACAGATGCTTAGATCTGGGTGTCAGATTAAGACCTTGGGAATAGGGTATCTACTAAATAATCTCCAATAAAAATTATTCTTAACTAAGATAGACAAGATGTATTACCTTTAATAGTCACAGGGAAAGCAAACATTTTTGCTATCATTGCTTCAACTTGACATTGGTCTAGATTTCTGAGTTAGACAATAAGGTGACAAAAGAAATAAGAGATATAAGAAAGAAGCAAAATCATATCACATATAATTGCCTACACAGAAAACACCCAAAAAAATCCAAGCTTTTAAACTCAGCAAAATTACTGGACAAAGTTCAATATATAAAAATCAACATCCTGCTTAAACATCAGGAAAAAAGTCTTTAGAACACTTAACTGGGGAAAAAAGGCAAAGCATAGTAGCAACAAAAACTATCTATATATCTAGGAATAGAAAAAGCTAACAAATGACATGAAAGCCCCTAATGGGGAAAATTAACAAATGTAATTAAAGGCTAAAAAAGATAAAGGGAATACATTAGATGCAAGACAATATCAAAAAGAAGTTTAATCTACAACTACAATCAAAATTTCTAACAGGGTGGGTGCGGTAGCTCAAGCCTGTAATCCCAGCACTTTGGGAGGCCAAGGGCAAGAGGATTGCCTGAGTCCAGGGCGTCGAGACCAGCCTGGGCAACTTGGCAAGACTTTATCTCTACAATAAATCAAAAAATAAATAAATAAATAAGCCAGTCATGGTAGCATGCGCCTGAGGTTCCAGCTATTAGAAGGCTGAGGTTGAAGGATCGCCGGAGCCCAGCAGGTTGAGGCTGAGGTGGCCGTGAGTGTGCCACTGCGCTCCAGCCTGGGTGGCAGAGTGAGACTCCAACTCAAAAAAAAAAAAATCTCTAACCACGTTTTTACTTTTGTTTTTTTGTATGTCACATTCACTGCTTTATTCCTATCACTAAAAATTGGAGGTAGAGATGGCGTTCAACAAGAAAGTGGGTGAAGAAATGGTAGTGCACACGTAAAATAGAAGACAACTCAATGATAAAAGGGAAGAAGCCATTGAGCCAACAGTAACATGGATGAATCTTAGATGCATTTTGCTGAGTGAAAGAAGCCAGATCTAAAGGCTACCCACTGTATGATTCCAATTCATAGGCCATTCTGGAAAAGGTCAAATCATAGGGACTGAGAACAGATCAGTGGTTGCCAGGGGTTGATGGAGCAGGGAGACGCTGGCCACAAAGGGAACACACTAGGGACTTTGAAGATGAAGAAGCTGCTTCTTGAGGTGCCGGAGCGGTAGATAGGAAACTCAATATGTTGACTCAGACCTAAGGAACTGCACATCCCAAAGACTGAACTTCCATGAGCGCAAACTGGACTTGACCACCGTGTATCTATCAGAACAAGAAATGACGCCTTCCTCCAGGGGTTGTCCCAATCCCCACACAATTGACAGCGTCGAGCACAGTGAGATAGGGCATGCCATTGGAGCCCACCTGACTGCCATTCACTTCCACGTTATATGCCATTCACTCCTACACATTGTGGTGGAACTCCACCTCGGTGCCCAGCACCACCCTCTGGCCGGCCTGAGCCCCCCGAAGCTACAGCATGTATATCTTCTGGATACTGCTGAACTTCTTCCCCAGTTTGCACATGGAGCAGCCACTGTCTGAGAACGCTAGGCTCTCCATAATCAGACTCCACTGCTGGTGCCACAGCTTGATGCCCAATGTGATGCTTTCCATGAAACTCCTTGTGGCTCTTTAGCCAGTAGATGGAAAGGGTGGGGTTGCTGGTGGCCAGGTCATGGAAGCGCATGAGTTGTGTGGCCAGTACAACCAGTAGCATCTTGTCTACCCACTGGAGCTGAGTCCAGTAAGGAGCCTAAAGAAAGTTAAGTCCGCGTACAGCCCCTTGGTCTCTCTCTCAATCACTTAGATAGATAGATAGATAGATATAGACAGACAGATAGACAGATATAGAGAGATATTACATATATACTTATGTATCTATATCTATATTTATGTGAATATATAAAATTCTGGCTTCCATCCAAGCCACAGAGGAGACATGTTGTCCCAGACATGTTGTCTCCAGTGTCTTCTGAATGACCTTTTTCGAAGTACAGGGACGGGGTTTGCTCTTGGGTCTCAGGTTGGATTCATGGACAGTCCTGTATGAGTCCTACAAGCATGTCAACATGTGAGACATTGTTGCCAGCTCTTCTTTGAATGGATGAGCTTGAAGTCAAGTTTCTCCATAAGTGTTTTTAGCCTGTGATAAAATCAATGTAGGAGCAACAGTTTTATTTTTATCAATATCGGAATCATATGTTAATGCACAGCACAAACCCCGTATTTGTGACAATACATCTCCAAGAGATATTAGCAATGCTACTTATAAAGAAAGTTGGATTTCTAGCAGACCAGGAAGTGGCCATAAGCTTCTCCCAGCCTGGGCAAGGTTGCCATGGGTATGCCAGTCCTCCTTAAGATCTTCTAATAGTGTTTTTCAAGGAGCTTGGCAAATTAATTATAAAATTTACTTTGGAAGGCCAGAAGACAAGAACAGCCTAGACAATTGAAAGAAGAAGAAAAAGAAAAGGGACTCATCACAAAAGTTACTAAGAGCTATTAAACAACTAAAATCATTAAAAAGCTGTATTGACACAGGGACAGAAAAACATCTGGTTTTCAATTCATCTCACTTTTAAGCATCCCACTTTCATTTGTCACTGCCTATATTTCCAGTCCATTCTCTCTAGCACCCTCAACTAGAACAACCCATTAAACTTGCCTGAGACCTTGAATTTGTTCACTTTTCAACATTTTCATCATCTTTGGTTTTTTTATTCATTCACCACCTTCAACCCTCAAGTCCCTTATTCCTCCTGCTCCCCTCCTTTTTTAATTAATAAAGACTTTTTTGAGTAGATGTGTAGACAAAAGTGACTCCATCTTGGTTGCTAACACGCCATGTTGACTGCCAGTTAGCCCCAGTCTCATGAATGCCTCCTGATTCCTACTTTATTTACTGTCCTTAGTGTAAGAACATGCCAGCTTTGATTTTATCACATGGTTATAGGCTATGACACATACAGCATTCTTGCCTGTTCTGGAGGGTTACCTTTAATTGCCTTGTTGGAGCACAAGTATCCTTTTCCTATGGTATATAAGTCCTAGGTCTGGGGAGTAACAGCCGTCCAAGATCATGCTTCTGTCTGTAAATTCTCCCAATATAACACACTTTACTGACAAACTGAATTTGTCTGCCTTGTTCTTGCCTTATTTCAGTGTTTGGGGGTTGCTTTAAATATACGGTCCCTTCACAAGATAGCAGAACGTCATCTCTTGTTAAATGTAATTTTTCACTTTCTATAAATCTGCACTTGGGTTGCTCAACATGGGAGCAAAAAATACACAACCAAGCTGACTGGTCTCACTTGAACTTTAAGTAGATAAATCCCTCATTTATTCATTCTGTCACTGGGCCAGGTGACTATTTCTTATATTTTCTTCTCTTTTCTAAGTGCTAACTCTTCTTCCTCCATCTTCATTTGGGAAATGGCACATTTTCTGGTTTTCTGAGGACATTGAGAGATTAAAAAGTCAGATTTTTTTTTTAGTTACCTATATAGGAAAAACAATTTGACTGAAAGTTAACATCTCAATAACAACTATACTAATTAGAAGACGTTAGTATAATATCATCATAATACTAAGAGAAAAATAATTGTCAACCCATCCTATACATGGGTAAACTTTATTCAAAAAGAAGAGTGAAGATTCTTCAGAAAATCAAAACTGAGATAAATTATTGCTTAGATGCATTTACTAAAGGAGTGTACTCCAAAAAAAAAGGAAAATGAGCCATAAATAAAAGACTGTGATACAGGAACAAATGGTGAGTAAGCAAACTGTAAATATACAGTCTCTACAAATAGGAAGTATGTAAAATAATAATAACAATGCCTAAGCTAAGGATTCAAATCAAAATAGAAATAAAATATTGGAGCCGGGCTCGGTGGCTCAGCCTGTAATCCCACGCCTTGGGAGGCTGAGGTGAGTGGATTGCCTGAGCCCGCGGGTTCGAGACCTGCCTGGGCAAGCAAGACCTCATCTCTACAATAAATGAAAAAATTAGCCGGGCGTGGTAGCGCGCGC
>CAUYQG010298850.1:0-19142 GCA_963574415.1 Tarsius wallacei
CGTGCGCCTGTAGTTCCAGCTACTTGGAAGGCTGAGCGGAGGGATCGCTAGAGCTCAGCGGGTCGAGGCTGCGGTGGCCGGGAGCGGCCATTGCACTCCAGTCTGGGAGACAGAGTGAGACTCCAACTCAAAAAAAAAAAAAAAAAAAATCTGTGGTGAGCCAGGCTCGGTGACTCAGCCT
The DNA here is from genome assembly GCA_963574415.1 of Tarsius wallacei. Lineage (NCBI taxonomy): Eukaryota > Metazoa > Chordata > Mammalia > Primates > Tarsiidae > Tarsius > Tarsius wallacei. The sequence goes on from CAUYQG010298850.1 coordinate 182, forward strand.
GTAATCCCACGCTTTGGGAGGCCGAGGTGAGTAAATTGCCTGAGCCCGCGGGTTTGAGACCCGCCTGGACAACTTGGCGAGACCTCATCTCTACAATAAAATCAAAAAATTAGCCGGGTGTGGTAGCGCGCGCCTGTAGTTCCAGCTACTTGGAAGGCTGAGGCAAAAGGATCCCTGGAGCCCAGTGGGTCGAGGCTGGGGTGGCCGGGAGCGTGCCACTGCATTCCATTCTGGGCGACAGAGTGAGACTCCAACTAAAAAAAAAAAAAAAAAAAAAAAAATCTGTAGTGATGTTACTACTAGGTGCCTCTTTTGCCTGAGGTTTGACCATTTTATTATTCTTTAAAAAAAAAATCTTTGTTGACATTTTTTACTATATTTCTGCTATTTTATTAATTTATGTTTTATCCTTATTATCTTTTTGCAATTACTTTGTGTGTGGTTTACTATTTTGTTATGCTTTTTAAGATAAAATAGTACAGCCTGGCCGCCTTTCTTTATTTCTAATAAATGTACTCCATGTGATGATTTTTTTAAGTCTGATCTTAACTGCACACTAACGTTTGTCATAATTCTATCATTTTGTTAGAAATTATTTATAATTAGGCCGGGCTCGGTGGCTCAGGTTGTAATCCCGTGCTTTGGGAGGCTGAGGTGAGTGGATTGCCTGAGCCCGCGGGTTCAAGACCCGCAGGCAACTTGGCGAGACCTCATCTCAACAATAAATCAAAAATTAGCCAGGCATGATAGCGCGCGCCTGTACTTCCAGCTACTTGGAAGGCTGAGGCGGAAGGATCACCGGAGGCCAACAGGTCAAGGCTGCGGTGGCCGGGAGCCGCCTCTACACTCCAGTCTGGGTGACAGAGTGAGACCCCAACTCAAAAAAAAAAAATTGTTTATAATTTTCATTGTGTATTTTTTTTTCCTTTTTGATCAATGGTTTTATTTAAGAGTGGATTGCTTAACTTTCAAACATTTTGGGTCTTCTAATCTTGCATTTATTTATAACATAAGGAAACATAATTTGTTACTGTTTTGTGGTCAGAAAGCATACTTATTATTATTTCAATCATTTGAAATGTGTTGAAGCTTGTTTTATGACCTCCCAAATGATTTTTTGGAAAATGTTCTTTATACACGTATAAAAAATGTATATTCTGTAGTTGGTTGTAGTGCTTTATATGTCAGTAAGAACAATTCTAACAATTATATTATTCAAATCATCATATTCTTTCTTATCTTTTTTCCTGCTTGTCCAATCAGTTAATAAGAGAGGCCTGTTAACACCTCCTACTATAATTGAAGATTTTTTTTTTTTTGAGTTTGAATCTCACCCAGACTGGAGTGCAGTAGCACACTCATGGCCATCCTGCCATCGACCCACTGGGTTTAGGTGATCCTTCTGCCTCAGACTTCCAAGTAGCCGGAACTACAGGTGTGCACTACCACGCCCAGCTAATTTTTTGATTTATTGTAGAGATGAAGTCTTGCCAAGTTGCCCAGGCTGTTCTTGAACCTGTGGGCTCAGGCAATACCCCCATCTCGACCTCCCAAAGTGCTGGGATTACAGGCTTAAGCCACCGTGCCTGGCTGATTTTTTAAATTTCTCATCTTATATCTATTTTCATTTCATTTTGTATTGACTGCATACAACTCTAGAAATGTTCTATGTTCCTAGTATTTATTTAACCTTTTATTTTTTTTAATGCTCTTTTTAAAATCTCTAATAATACTTCTCACCTCAAAATCTAGTCTGTTGATAGTAGTATAACTATGCCAACTTTCTTTTGATTAGTATTTGCATTAGTATCTTTATTCAACCTTTTCTTTCAATCTTTCTGTATTCTTATATTTAAGATGTGTCTTTTTTAAGCAGTATATACTGGGGTTTTGTTTTATTTAAAATGCCTGACAATATTTTTTAATTGGAGTAGTTTATTTACACCCAGAGGCTGTTTTTTTGGGGTTTTTTTTAGGAATTTGTCTATTTCATCTAAAATTTTAAATTCTTTGACATAAAGTTGCTTTTGCAATATTATCTTACTATCATTTAATGTCTCTTAAGATCTGTGGTGATATGAGTACTAGGTCCTTATTAGGTAATATTAGTACTAGGTGCTTACTGGATAGTGTTAGTACTAAGTGCTTACTATTAGTATTGATACAAGGTAATTATTGCTATGTTTGTACTTAAATCTACTGTTTTACTGTTTGTCCCACTTGTTCTGTATTCCCTTTTTATTGCATTCTTTTGTATTACTCAAGCATTTTTACATCATGTTTTCTCTTCTATAAGCTTATTAGCTATGGACCAGGAAAGTCCAACCTGGGCCACATGTGACCCAGGACAGCTGGCAATGCAGCCTCATAAAAGCTTTTTTTTTTTTTTTTTGAGTTGGAGTCTCACTCAGTCGCCCAGACTGGAGTGCAGTGGCCGCTCCTGGCCACTGCAGCCTTGACCTGCTGGGTTCCGGCGATCCTTCCGCCTCAGCCTTCCAAGTAGCTGGAACTACAGGTGTGCACTACCACGCCCGGCTAATTTTTTTGACTTATTGTAGAGATGAGGTCTCGCCAAGTTGCCCAAGCAGGTCTCGAACCCGTGGGCTCAGGAAATTCACTCACCTCAGCCTCCCAAAGCGTGGGATTACAGGCTGAGCCATCGAGCCCAGCCAAAGCTTTTAACATCGTGTGTTTTTTAGCATATATTTTCTTCGTGACCCCATACGTAGTTCTATTGTTGAAATTCACAATCACTACTTATTCATGACATTGCTTTTTGGCAGCACATACATTTGTGAGCCACTATTTTCAATTATGAAGCACATGAACAGCAACATTTGACCAAATATTTCTGACGAGCACCTTGAGAACTCACTCAGAATTGTGATTACTTCCATCGAACCATACATTGATAGATTAGTCTTACAAAAACAAGGTCAAATTTCCCACTAGTTTTATATTCTCATTTTTCTTAATTTTATAATAAAAATGTTTTAAAAATAAGTCTTATTATGTATATACACTGATTATGTGATATAATTTATGTGTGATCCAAGATGATTCCTCTTTACTCTATGTGGCCCAGGGAAGCCAAAAGGTTAGACACCCCTGAGCTATACATTCTTTTACCTTTGTTTAGTGATTACATTAGAGAGTACATTATAAATTCTAGACTTACTTAATCCTAATATAAATTAGAATTTTATCACTTTCCAGACTCATACAAGAACCTTAGAACATTTTATCTTACTTATCAGGTCTTCTACTTTTTGTGTTATCATTTCAATAACAAAACAATTCGGTATCTAGTTCAAATACCGCAAGTCATTGTTTATATAGCATTTTATATGGCCAGAGTCCTTGAGAATTACCTGCATCTTTACCCTTTCAGTTGCTTTTCAGTCTTTCTTACATATCCATGCTTCTGCCTGGGATTTTTTTTTTTTCCTAAAAAAATCCCTTTCAGGGGGCACACAACATCAATAAGTGATACCTGATCTCAAACCAGGTGAAGTGGGAACCAAAGGGAGGCCCAAAGTTTACCTGTATGATGACCATTTGTATACCTAATCCTGAATTGTTCCCACATCTTAAAATAAAAAAGAAAAGCAAGAATCAAAAGGAAAAAAGAAATTACTTTCATATTCATTATTATTTTTTAAGTTCTTATTTTCTTTTTTTAAGAGATGATGTCTCAGTATGTTACCCAGGCTAGACTCAAACTCCTGGGCTCAGGTGATCTTCCCACCCCAGCACCGAGTAGCTGGGATTACAGACACGAGCTACCGTGCCCAGCTTCCCTGTAGTATTGATTTTAGTAAAGTTATGTTGACAATAATTTCTCTGTTTTTGTCCGCCTGAAAATATCTTTATGTTGCCTTTAATTGTGAAAAACATTTTTCATGAAATGGAATTTTAACTTGCCAGTTATTTGCTTTCTGTACATACAAGATGTTACTCTATTGTCCCCAGACTTGCATCTTTTCCGAGAAGTCAGCTGACAGTTTTATTGTTGCTTCTTTGAAGGTGATTTTTGTTGTTGTTGTTTTGAAGGTTTCTTTCCACCTGCCTACTTTTAAGATTTTCTTTCTTTTTTATTTTTTGGTTTTCTGAAATTTTTCACTATCTGTACTTATAGGTATAGTTATAAATACATATATATACATTTATATATTTATATAGGTACATATATATTTATAAGTACGTGTGTATATATATATGTATATAGAGATATATATTTCCTGTTTGTCTTTTGTCATATTTGGAAAGTTCTCAATCATTACCTCTTCAAACAGTGCTTGTCCTCCACTCTCTTTCCTCTCCTTCTAAGATCCTACTTAAATGAATGTCATTTTATTCCTTATGGCTTTATTTTATTTTATTTTTTGAGTTGGAGTCTTACTCTGTCGCAGTGGCCACTCCCGGCCACCGCAGCCTCGACCTGCTGGGCTCCGGCGATCCTTCCGCCTCAGCCTTCCAAGTAGCTGGAACTACAGGTACATGCTACCATGCCTGGCTAATTTTTTGATTTATTGTAGAGATGAGGTCTCACCAAGTTGCCCAGCTGGGTCTCGAACCCGCGGGCTCAGGCCATTCAGCCTCCCAAGGCGCGGGATTACAGGCTGAGCCACCGAGCCCGGCTATGGCTTTATTTTTATCCCTTCTTTTCCCCATGCTTCAGCTTTGATATTTTTACCGACCTATCTTCTTGTTTTCTATTCATCTCTACTGCTCTTACTAATATGTTCTTTAACCCATTTATTCATTTTTTAAAATTTCAGTTATACCTACCTGTTATAGGCTCAATTTTGTCATCCCTCCCCACCAAATGCATACATTGAAGCCCTACCCTCAATGTGATTGTATGTGACCTGTAAGGTGATAATTAAGGCTAAGAAAGGTCAATGGGTGGGGCCTGGAGTAGAGGGGGATGGTGTTGGTATAAGAAGAGATACCAGGGAGTTGCTCCTTTGCTTCTTTTATGTCATGTGAAGGACATAACAAAAAGCCCGAAGTGGGCCTTCACTAGAAACCGAACTGGCCAGCACCTCGATCTTGGACTTTTCAGTCTTTAGAACTGAGAGAAATAAATTCCTGTTTTTTTAAGCCACCCTGTCTATAGGATAGATCCCCATAGAACCGTTGAGAGGATTCAAGTAAGCTAATAAGCTTAAAGCAATACCTGACTCATAGTAAATTCTGCTATTTCTATTTTTATTATTGTTATCCTGGATCACTTACAAGAATACATATATTTAAAAAATAAGTTTATAAATAGTGAAAGTCAAGATCTGGGAAAATAGGCTATTGAAAATCAGCCCATAAGCGCAAGTTGGAATATTAATATACAGGCCATTAAGGGCAGATCTGAATGTTGATCTGCCAGGAAGCCATGGACATGTCACCTCCTGCTGCACTGTGTTGTGATGAGAATCTCACCAGGCACACACAGGGTCTCCTCAGAATTCTTTGATGGCTGCCTCCACCACCTGTTATTTCATATGCCCTGGACCAGCCTTGGGAAACGCTCCAGTGCCTGGCATTGCACATGTGTCCTGCTTGGCTCTTTGCATAAAATGTCTAGCTTGGGAGACCAGATTGCTGTTCCAGGGCAGCATGTCCCACAGAGGTGGGAAAAGAAATTGGCTGCCAGTCAAAAAACTGGTGGCAAATATCACGCTAAGCCCGCTGACTCTTCCCGTGAATGCAAAACACATTTAGAGATGAAATGCTGCTTCTCTGGCTGCCAAAAAACGGGTAACAAAAGAAGCAAGACCCACATATGTTTGTGATAGGGAGTGTTTTACCACACAGCGAGGGATCTGCATTTTGTGTAGGTGATTTTAAAATGTTGGCGGAGATCCTTCCCCCTTGGTGCTTCCGCATTGGATTGGGGTTGTGTGTGGAGACGAGGGAAAAGGGCTCCCGTGTGAACAAAGGCATCCTCTGTGAGCCTGGATCCGGGAACACCATCCAAATGTCAAGCGTCTGATAATGAAGAAAACGGACCTTAGCCATGGATTTGCTTTTCAGCATGAGACACACAAAAACAGAAGCATGCGTATGCGTCTGCCAAAAAAAGAAACCGCACTCTCGGCCAAACACCACAGCTCTTAATTTTTAAAAGTTGAAACCGAAGTAGACTTGTCTCTGGATGGTTACCTAAAATGTCCACTTAAAGGAATGACAGCTCTCCAAGGGAGCAACAGGGTACTGAGAAGGGGAGCAATTTTCCCCACTTATTCACTTCGACTGATGCCCAGAGAAAACAAATGCGGCTCCAATCAGCCTTCAGAGATCAGGCGAAGCATGAATGTTTCTTGTTCCTCCTTGTTGGTTGTGGCCTGGAAGGTAGTGAGTTTTTGGTATTTGTACCATTATAAGTGTCCGACCTGCCTTGTTATGGAATCTAATCAGCAGTCTTTCTGAGCTTTTGTAAAATGCAGAAGTAGTCTTTAAAATGCAAGATTTGGACTGAATTATCTCTAAAGTATCTTTTTTAAAATATCGGAAATATCTATTTTTCATTAACACCCAGAGGAGCTCAGTTAGCAAGCAATGTAGAAAAGTATAATGACCTTTAGCAAATGTCAGAATTTTCTCTATATTTACATGTATATAAGATATCTATATCTTATATCTCTATCTCTACTGAGAGAGAGACTATATAAAATGTAAACCTTAAACTATGGGATAACCAAGATCATGGCCAGTCTCTACACTGGCATTAACTCTGAGCCCTTACTACTGTTATTTCTGGGTCCCAGATATCTAATCCTCTTTGTCCTTGGCTGTTGGCAACCTATGACCATCGCTGCCAAGACCACTCTGCTACTCCTTTTGGGGTCTGCTAGGTACTGGAATTCCAGTAGGGGCCTCCAAGATGTTAGGTCAGTCCTACCGGGAGGATGTGTGGTCTGCAGTCTAGTGCTGCACGAAAGATGCAAAGAATTGCACAAAGTTATATTGAAAACTATAGTTTATTTAGAAAGTAAATTGGGAAAAGAGAGAATGAAGAGTCACCTCCCCAAGGTAGGGGAGGGAGCCAAAACTAAGGAAACATGGTGACCATAGCTCATAGAACACATGGCCTGGCCAGTGCTTAATAAAACCATGGTGACTGCTGTTTGAAGTTGAATGCTTTTAAACTTTCTCTTTGACGGGGGCAAGTCATTCATGTGATTGAGTGGTGGTCCACTCCACATTATGGGCAGGTAAGCACAGGTACTGATGTCAGGTGATAGACAGCAGGCAGCCGGGTAGGATAGTCACATGACTGCTGCCATGGTGATGGGGTCTGTGTCAGGAAAGTCACAAAGGACTGATTAGGTTAACTTCTTTACAAAACAAGCTGGGGAGAGGTTTGTAAGACAATTATCACTAGCTACCTCTGAGGAACTGGTTCTGTCCTTGGCTAGTGGGGAGAGGGTAAATTAAAGTGAACTGCTAGAAAAACATTACAAAGCTAAGCAATGTTGAAATGGCTGCACATTGGGTACACTGACTCCATCTTAGGCCTTTGTTTTTGATCAGTAAGGGTTGAGGCTTTTATCTTCAACAGGGAACCTGAAGGATTTTTAGTGATTATGAGCGGAAAGGTTGGGTTGTTCTACTCTTACTGGGGATGGGATTTTCTTTTGATTAGGGGAGGGATAGGGTAGGCTGGTGAGTTCACATTTCAGCTTGGTCTGCAGTTAAAAAAAAGAAAGGAAAAAAAAGGAAAGTAATAAAAAATGTCTGAACAGCTTCCTAAAGCCCACCTATAAGAAACTTATCTATTTCTGCCTAACCTGTGCTAGCTGCCTCATTGTCACTGCACTTTTGAAATGTGGAACATTTTGTTCTCACATCACTGGATCACCATACCAGCCCTAAGGAGGTTTTGACTCCACGTTGGAAATTAAAAATTTTAATCAGAATAGTGGCCTGATGGGTCTCATTAAGAACATTTTTCTGGCCTGGAGTAGTGACTTAAGTCTGTAATCCCAGCACTTTGGGAGGCTGAGGCGAGGGGACTGCCTAAGACCAGGGGTTCAAGACCAGTCTAGGCAACTTGGTGAGACCACATCTCTACAATAAATCAAAAAACAAGCTGGGCATGGTAGTGTGCACCTGTAGTTCCAGCCACTTGGAAGGCAGAGGTGGAAGGGTCGCATGAGCCCAGCAGGATGAGGCTGCGGTGGCCATGAGCGTGCCACTTGCACTCCAGCCTGGGCAACAGAGTGAGACTCTGACTCAAAAAAAAAAAAAAGAACATTTTTCTAGTATAAACTTCATTAAGCTAAATGTTCTGAAGGAACTATTTCAATTTTTTCTATCTTTATTTTACTGAAAATATTTTTTATTGACACTAATTATTTTCCATGTAAATGTTGAAGAAAGTTTTGAGTCACTGAACAGTTTTCATTCTTATCACATTTTACTGGGTTTAGCTTCTGCAATCATGAATTTTACATAATCTCCAAGTCTACTTTTCCTCAGTGCAGTTTGAGCCATTGTTATTTTCTTTCATGTTTTCAATATCAATTCAGGTTTCTTCAGCAGTTACCGGATGGATTATCTCAGCAAGGTAGCATTTTATAGCTGGAATGAATTTGAGATCTTATTTTCCAGGTGAGGGAAATCAAAGCCCTAAGGTTAAGCAGTTTCCCCAAAGTATCCTACCCACTTCATGTCCAAGCTGAGATTAGAGTCTTGGCCTCCTGGCTTCCAGCCAGTGTTTTTCTACTTCATGAGCATAACCACCACTGCAACGATGGATTCCCACCCAGCATTATGCTCGTACAGTTAAAATTGGAGTTGGTATTCATGTCTGCCATAATTAAAGCAAGTCTGAGAAATAATATATTTCACATCTAGTGTTAGCTCTGACTCACACCTGTGGTGACCACCTTCTATAGATGGAGAATATCAGGGTTTTTTTTGTTGTTTTTTTTTGTTTTGTTTTGTTTTGTTTTGAGTTGGAGTCTCACTCTGTCGCCCAGACTGGAGTGCAGTGGCCACTCCCGGCCACCGCAGCCTCGACCTGCTGGGCTCCGGCAATCTTTCCACCTCAGCCTTCTGAGTAGCTGGAACTACAGGCACTCACTACCACGCCCGGTTTTTTAAGAAGGTACTAGAGCTTAGTTGGTGGTAAGGCCAGGTTTATCCAATGTTTAAGAAAAGGTATGACTTTATCTTGGAACTTCTGACATTCATAAAGGAACACATGCTGAAATTGACCAAAATGAGCAGCGAGTGGTTGGCAGTGTCACAAATACAAGAGTTGAGGGCAGGGCATGGGACAGGGTGCCTAGTCTGGTTCATAGTGTGGAGTGATACGAAAACCCAGTATTGTCTGTCCATATTGCCACAACCCTTATATTCGAGCAGGCCTATGCATACCTACATTCCTGAGAATTAGCAAAGGAAAGTGTTCCCTTATCTTCTATACATTCCCATTGTCACTTCAAAGAACCCTTAACCCATTGCAGATTGTACTCACTCAACTGAGAGAAATGAATCCCTATTCACTCCCTTTTATCAGTAGTCATAGATTTGAAAATATAGTACCCAGGCAGCCATATGCCTTGTAATTGATATAACTTTTTATGTGTTATAACTACCAATTAACAATGTGAATAAGGTTTTACTTTGTGATAGGCTCTGTTAACTCCTATACTCTATGGCAAGCTTGATCAACCCCTCAGTTTGGTGTTACTGAGAAGAGGAACTGTGAGCTACCTTTTGGTAACTGACACCAGGAGACATTCACCATAATTGTTACTGTTGACAAAACGTGGCTGTAACTTAAGTTCTACACAATGCTCTGTCAGTCACGTAGTCAATGTATGGGTACCAGCAACCCTAAACTTATAAAAACGAACTGTGGAACCTAAGGGGTGAGCAGACCAGTTCAAGAAATGCCAGGAGCCAGGTTCTATCTCCCTGAATTCTGAATTGAGAAATAAACTTCTTTCTGCCAGTTCCCTGCCTCTCCATCTGTTGGCATCAAGATATAGGAGCTAAGCATTTAATTGGACTGTAAGAGGAGTTTGGAGAATGAGAGTTGGGAGAGAAACCAGATAGGGATCATGGAGCCTGGATGGTAGGCAAAGGGTGCCTGTTCCATTGTTCAAGCAGTCTTTAAACACATTTTCAAAGTAGTTCTGTGGGAAGCTTAAAATGGCAATTGGATGAATTCAGAGTGAGGAGACCCTAGAAACAGGGAGTCATATTAGGAACTTTATTAGAAACAAGTTTTCCATCTAAGTAATAAGATTACCTTCTTGATGGCGGCAGGGGCTGGGGAGGGGAATACGCTTTGGAATGTCCAAGCTATGAGGACCAATTCCCTATTTGAGAGATGGTGTTTGCTGTGTATCCACACCAACTTAAAAGCTAAGTATCCACAGGGAGATCACTGCATGCTTGTGTCCCTGGTACTCTCTTCAGCAGACCCAGAAAGCACCCTAACCCTTTAAAGCACAAGTCCTACAACAAGACTTACACCTTGACCCTGACGTGGGTTTGGTACATGAAGCCCTCAGCCTCAGGTATGGTTTGCCACACTCTCCTCAGGGGTTTCTCCCAGAATATCCTGGTTTCCAACAGGAATCAGACCTTCAGCAGAGGATACACCTAGAGAAACCAAAGTGAGGGAGCATGCCACCCTCAAAGCTAGGCTGTTCCAGAGAGTCATCACCAACTGGAGATTGTCTGGTGTCATGAGAAAAAGGCAGAGTTAGACAAACCTGGTTTAAATTTCAGTTTAACTGCTTATACCTGTGGGCTGGTAACTGGTTTTGGAAGCTCTTAGTGAGGACAGTTACTTCACAGGGCCGATAAGACAGTCAAAGGAGAGGCTAAGGATGGCCACCCGTTATTCGGCATTTGTGAGCGCTCAGGCCATGATCTGCCACACATTTTTATTTATTTATTTATTTTTGAGTCGGGAGTTTCAGTCTGTTGCCCAGGCTGGTGTGCAGTGCCACTATCACAGTTCACCACAACCTCAATCTCCTGGGCTCAGGTGATCCTCCCTCCTCAGCCTCCCAAGTAGGTGGACTACAGGTGGACACCACCATGCCTGGCTAACTTTTTATTTTTGGGGGTTTTTTTGTAGAGGTGGGATCTTGCTATGTTGCCCAAGCTGGTCTTGAACTCCTGGGCCCAAGCAATCCTCCCACCTCTGTCTCCCAAAGTGCTGGGATTACAGGCATGAGCTATCACACCTGGCCTGCCACATACTTTTTAATCCACAATTGTGTGAATCCTAGTAGCTACCTATGTTAACGATGTCATGGTATTTACTAATTCATAAATGAGGAAACAAGCTTCGCCTGAGAAACTTGCTTAAGGCTTCAAAGGATGATAGCCTCCGAGATGCGACAACCTAAATTTCAGTCTTTCCACCGCACCACAGAACCAGTGAGGAGAGTGGAGTAGGAAGAGGTGGACTGTTCTGGTTGGCGGGGTGTGGGCTAAATGCCCATCCTTGGAGTCTGTGGTGGTGGCAGGAAGGGGATGGCATGATAGTTGACAGTGTATTTGGCAGCACCTCCAGACCACTCAGAAGACGTTGTTCACTAAAGGAAAGAGAAGTGCTTATAAGAGGAAGGGGGGAAGCTAGCATGGTGTACTGATAGAAAGCAGTAACAACCACAGCTTCCTCATTATGTCTGTCTGGAACTCACATTCGCTTTAGTATGTTTCTTTGACTGCACACAACTGAAAAGTGGAGGGATGACCACAGTTCTTTGAGTGGAGTGGACAGTCAGGCTAGGATTTGAGCTTTTCCATGGGTAATCCACAGAAGGGATAACAGAGAGCTACTTTTCTTGGATCTTTCTTTCTTTCTTTCTCTCTCTCTCTCTCTCTCTTTCTTTCTTTCTTTTTGGAGTGCAGTGGCATGCGCACGGCCACCACAGCCTCAACCCGCTGGGCTCAGGTGATCCTTCTGCCTCAGCCTTCCGAGTAGCTGGAACTACAGGCACGCACTACCACACCCGGCTTATTTTTTGATTTGTAGAGACGAGGACTCACCAAGTTGCCCCTGCTGGTCTCGAACCCCTGAGCTCAGGCTTGAGCCACTGCTCAATTGTCATTTCTTGTTTGACAATTTGTTGGATTTTTTTTTTTAGAATTTTAAACAACTTAGGGAGCATTAAGGAATGTTTCTGAAGGAGCTAACAGTCCCAGGAAGGTCTTCAGAAAGTCCATGGTTGCACTAACATGATCAGAGGAAGCAAAGAGCAATAAAGTTGACTTGCATTTGACTAGTTGAGAGGGAATGAGAAGTTTTAAAATATATATATTAAATAGAGAAAAGCAACTGTGAAATAGGTTTAAAACAATGATTACCGAATGTGGTTAATTCCCTGGGAAAATGTTTTGGCTTTGTTATTGAAATTGGCAAACAGAATCTTTATCTCTCCTCAAGCTGTGTCACTTTCCACAAAGAGGAATGTCTCGATTTATGGGTTCTTTGTCTCCATCTTCCAGATCTGGCTAAAGTTCTTTCCGGGAATCAGAAAACCAGAACATAGCAGTCAAAACATTCCCCAACCTCCCAGCCAGAGAGCTTCTTGGCTGTCACTGGTCGGGTTCTCCAAAAGTAGGCAAAGTTTGGGGCACAAATTGTTTGTTAGGGATCAACACCTATGGAAGGAAGGGGGTGGGAGAAAATGTGGACCAAGGGAGAAATAAAACTGTGGAATAGGCCAGGCAAACCTGGCAGAGAGCTCTTAGGAGAATACTCTCCATCCGAGTGTCTCACATTGGGCCAAAATAGCCAGGCCTTTGTGCACCTCGCTCACTCAGTCACCAGATGTGGGTTGCCCCTGAAGGGCATCACCTTGGGAGAGGCAGCTCTCTGCAGCTGGGGCAGAGCTTGAAGGAGCTGACAGCTGGGGGCTGCCTGCTGATTGTACTCCCTGCAGCTGGGAAGCAAGTCCATCCTTGAAGAAGGGTCTGATGGGGCATCTCTAGTGCCTTTGTCTACCAAAGGCCACCAGAGAACATACTTGCTAGCTCTCGGGACTTGGAGGCCAGTGGGGAACAGAAGAAGCTGGTGGTTTGCCTAAGACCACATGGGAACTTGGTCTTTTTTGACTTGCATGATAAACATTTTGCCTAAGCTTTCAGTGTCATTATGTCTGATAACTGCATTGAAAAAATGGAGCAGGCTTTGGTTTTCAATGCACATCATGAATCCAAGATAGGAACAACAGATCTTTCAGGAAAAAGAATAAAGAATTGCCAGTAAATATTTTCCTTTCTCAGTTATTTATTGTGGAATAACAAATTACCCCCAAAACCTAGTGGCTTAAAACAACAATTTATTCTTTCTCACAATTATGCAGTTTGAATGGGCTCAGCTGTGTAGTTCTGATTCAGATGGGGTAGGCTGAGGTCACACGTGCAGCTGCCTTCAACTGGCAGCCTGGCTAAAGCTGGGACATCCAAGATGCTCTCTCCTCTAGCGCTCTCCCACGTGCCTCTAAATCATGCAGTGTCCTGGCCTAGACTTCTTCACAACACAGTGGCTGATTTCTCAAATGGAGAAGCAAAAGAGGCCAGTCTTTTTAAGGCCCACACTCAAAAGCCTCAGAATATTATTTCTGTTGCATTCTCTTGGTCAAAGCAAATCACAAGGCCAGATTCCTTTTAGTGGGAAAAATGGGAAAAAATTTGGAGCCATCACACTCCACAACTTCACCCTAAACTTAATGTGTCTCAACACTCGCAGATGAGAGTTTCCCAGGCCTCCTCTCCAACTATCTTGGGATAAAACCTAGGCATTGGTGTTTAAGCTTCTTAGGGGGTTCTAATATGTGGCCAGTTTGGGGACCTGAGACTATAGATAGTGACATCGCCTCTATCTTACAGGAACCCCCGTGTGGCATCTGTTTGGAGAAACTTTCATTCTGATTCCTAAAGGGTGCTCTAAATCCTTTATTACTTACTTATTTATTACTTACTATTTTACTTCCTTACAAGCCAACTATATATTTGAGAACACAGTTTTACTCTTAACACACCAGCCATTGATCTTCTGAAGCATTGCATTTAGAAACATGTCTTCTTGTCAGTGGTATCTGCTTGTATGACACTATTTCTGTAATTGTCCCCCAAAACCTTAAGCTAATTTTAGACTTCTGTCCCTGCCATGCATTATATATTTACAAGTAGTCTCTGTTTTTGAGTTGGAGTCTCACTCTGTCACCCAAGCTGGAGTGCAGTGGCACTCTCACGGCCACCACAGCCTTGACCTACTGGACTCAGGTGATCCTCCCACCTCAGCTTTCCAAGTAGCTGGACCTATAGGCACGCACCACCATGCCCAACTAATTTCTTGATTTATTGTAGAGATGAGGTCTCACCAAGTTGCCCAGACTGGCCTTGAACACTTGGGCTCAGGCAATCCTCTCACCTCAGCCTCCCAAAGTGCTGGGATTATAGGCATGAGTCACTACGCCTGGCCATCTCTGTTCTTTTAAATCGACTGATAGACTATTGGTAATTTAAACTTGTAGAAAACTCTTATTTATTCAAAGCCTTAGCTTCCTTTTTTCCAGCAGAATTTTGTGCTATACTGAAGTTATGTGGTCCTGGTGTGCGATGCTTTTAGTTACCTTCCAACAAAGAAGCAACCGTATCAAACAGTGTCTGCTTTAAACATTATCCGGAGTGATGGTTGACAGCAAGGACGTTGTTCACCAGACACTGAATTTGTTTCTGGATATTAATTACTGATCAAATACTAAAATGGATTGATACAATTTCCATGTCAAAGCAAAAAAAAAAAAGTGTTTTAGACTGCAACATCTTATCGTGAGTAAACACAATATTTTCTTTAGGTAAGCATCAGGTTATTTAATAAGATTCTTAACCTAGGATAAGGGTCTGTGGTTAGGATTCAAGGGGTTAATGAACTTGGAAGGGAAAAAGTTGCATCCTTATTTTCACTAACCTCAAACTGAAATAGCATTTCCTTTCATTATGAATTATGAAATCTAGCATTTCCTTCCATTATGAAAGTAGGCAACAAATCACAGTGGCATTCACAGTACCTTTGACTTTGTCATCAATTGAAAGCCGAGATATTTTCATACCAAGTGTCACGTACACTGTCATAGATACCTTGAAACAACTTTTATGCTCATTGCTACTTTAAAATTACAGCAGTTAGCTGGGCTCGGTGGCTCAGCCTGTAATCCGTGCTTTGGGAGGCTGAGGTGAGTGGATTGCCTGAGCCCGTGGGTTTGAGACCCGCCTGGGCAACTTGGTGAGACCTCATCTCTACAATAAATCAAAAAATTAGCTGGGCGTGGTGGCACGCGCCTGTAGTTCCAGCTACTTGGAAGGCTGAGGCGGAAGGATCGCCGGAGCCCAGCAGGTCGAGGCTGCAGTGGCCGGGAGCATGCCACTGCACCCCAGTCTGGGTGACAGAGTGAGACTCCAACTCAAAAAAAAAAAAAATTACAGCAGTTATCAGACCCACTGATTGCTCCTATTGACTATGCTAATATAGAAGTATATATATTGCTATCTCACAAATTTATTTTTCACTAGTTTGATTGATTTCAATAACTTCATTTGTCATCTATATGTGCATATTATATATGTATGCATGTGTGTGTGCATTGTATATTTAAAATCAGTATTGTGAGAAGGTGTCCATAGGCTGCACCAGACATTCCTAGGGGCCCACAGCACAAAAACAGATTCAGAACCTATGCATTAGACTATGAATTGTTGAAAATAATTTATCAACTCTCCCCATCCCAAATCACAAATCACCTTTGGTAACGGACTGAGACATTATGAGCTAAGTTATCAAACAGACTTGAATCTGGTCACCAGTTTATTACCTTGGCAATTGTAACTACTCCTGTCACCACACTCAAGTGACTTACAGTAGAGGGATTAAGAGAAGGGACACTGTTAGACCTGGATGAGGTCCTTGCTCCACCATGTGCCAGCTGTGTGACGTGGGGTGAGTTACTTAACCCTCTCCAAGAGCTTCCTCACCTGTGAAACAGGGTGAATACCTGCTACCACTCTCACAGAAAGTTTCACTATTAGGATGAATTGAGCCAAAGTTCGTCAATGACCCAATGATCTCCCTGGCACATGGCAAGCATGGACTAAGTATTGATTTCTATTGCCATTTGGGAACTCTCCTTGTGTTAATATGTTTTCACAGGTCAAGAAGCTCTTGCCCTGTTAGTAGAATCCTTAAGACATATTATGTATTAAAGGTTCAGATGATGAAATGGGTTCAAGATTATTTAACAGCCAGGCCTGGAAACGGCAGCAGTTGTATCCATTTTCAACTTCACTGTCACAAGGAAACAAAGTGTCTTTTTGAGAAGTCATGATGGCAAAGAAGGTTGAAGAACTGTTCTACATTTTGCTACTTGGGCAGCCTGATAATAGGAAATTAAAGTGGCTAAATTGAGTCATGGGATGTTTCTAAAGCATTGAGTTCCTTCTAATTTAACAATAATCTGAAACATCCCTGTTGACAATAAGCGAGGCGGATCCAGCCTTTTTGTTGGTTTGTTTGTTTGTACTGAGCTTCTAACATATGGAGACAGGGAAGACAGGAAATATAGGAGTTTAGATTTAGAGAGTAAAAAACAAACTATAAAAACAAACGAAAATTACATACTTGCCAACTTATTGCTCTTCTGTTGTCCAGTATGGCGATGTGGATATTTATTTTGTTCCTAATATTTATTTTTTTATATATCAGCTGGAGTCCCAAGGTTTAGATTCTGGCTCCAGCTCTGTCTTCTTGGATCTGCTTGCCCCCAGAGGAGGGCTGCCTGCTTTTGCCTTTGTGCCAGTTCAGCAGCTTTTCCATGTCCTCCCCATGTAATATATTTTCAGACATGGGGCCCATCTCACTGTCTCTGTGCTGGGGAGAAGAAAAAAGCACTGAAGAAAACATGCTCCATTTCTTAAGGGTCCATTTTTGCAAGTTTGGCAGCATCAGTAGGTGCTTTTCTGTACTTTAAAAATATATATATAGCACGTGCCTGTAGTTCCAGCTACTCGGAAGGCTGAGGCGGAAGGATCGCCTGAGCCCAGCAGGTCGAGGCTGCGGTGGCCGGGAGCGGCCACTGCACTCCAGTCTGGGTGACGGAGTGAGATGCCAACTCAAAAAAAAAAAAAAAAAGAAAGAAATATGACTCATCATATTGAGATGTGTGGTAAGTGTAAAATACACCCCAGATTTTAAAGATGTAATAAAAGGTATGTCAATATTTTACTAGTACCATGTATGTTGCTTGTGTATTAATATTTTGTGTGTATTGAGTTAAATAAAAATAGTATTAAAATTAATTTCTGGATGGGCTTGGTGGCTCAGCCTGTAATTCCAGCACTTTGGGAGGCCGAGATGAGTGGAATGCCTGAGCAGCCCTGGCAACTTGGTGAGCCTTCGTCTTTACAATACATTAAATATTAGCCAGGCACAAAACGCAGGACTGTAGTTCCAGCTACTTAGAAGGCTAGGCAGAAGGAGCACAGTGGGTCGATGCTGAGGTGCTGTGAGTGTGCCACTGCACTCTAGCCTGGGCAACGAAGTGAGACTCCAACTCAAAAAAAAAAAAATTAACTTCAACTTTTTAAAACTTTTTTGGAGATTATGGGTGATTTATTATTTCTTATCTGTATTTCTCATAATAAATATATATAATAGATAATAAAATTAAAGAAAATATCTGAATCAGAGACTATAACAATTACAATGTGAATAAGTTATACATATTGTATATGTATTATATATTTTCTTCCAAATTTTTGCTTTTGCATGTAATTCAGTGTTTATTTATACTTTTTTAAGTTGATAAACAAAAATTGTATATATTTATGGTGTACAACATGATGCTTTGATCAAGCTATTTAACATATCCATTATCTTTCATACTTACCACTTATTGTTAGTGGTCCATTTATTATCACCATTTATTGGGGGTGATAACATTTACAATCTACTCTGTAATTTTCAAGAAGATATTACATTGTTATTAACTATAGTGACCATGTCTAACAAAAAATATTCTGAATGTATTCCTCCTATCTAACTAAAATTGTGTATCTTTTGACCCAAATATATCCAATCCTTTAACTCCTATCGTCTGGTAACAATTCCACTCTTCTTCCATCAGTTTGTGTTTTCTTAACATTCTGCTTGTAAGTAAAATCAGGCAGTATTTTTCTGTCACTGTCTTATTTCACTTAGCTTAAAGTCCTCCAGGTTCACCCATGTTGTCATAAATGACAGGGTTTTCATCTTTTTAAAGACTGAATAACATTTTATTGTGTATACGTACATTACATTTTCTTTATCCATCTATTTATTTATTTTTTGAGTTGGAGTCTCACTCTGTCGCCCCGGCTGGAGTGCAGTGGCATACTCATGGCCACCCCAACATCGATATGCTGGGCTCTGGCGATCCTTCCACCTCAACCCTCCAAGTAGCCAGAATTACAGGTGTGTGCTACCACACCCTGCTAATTTTTTTATTTATTGTAGAGATGAGGTCTCACCAAGTTGCCCAGGCAGTTCTCAAACCCATGGGCTCAGGCAATCCCCTCACCTCGGCCTACCAAAGTGCTGGGATTATAGGCTTGAGACACCGTGGCTGGCCTCTTTATCCATCTATTTATTAATGGACACTTAGGTTGATTTCATATCTCGCCATTGTGAATAATACCACAATGACTCAGGGAGAAAGATATCTCTTTAGTATGTTGATTTTATTTCCTTTGGATATTTACCCAGAAATGGATTATCCATATTATATAATAAATCTATTTTAATTTTTTTTCTTTTTTTTTTTTTTTTTTTTGAGTTGGAGTCTCACTCTGTCGCCCAGACTGGAGTGCAGTGGCCGCTCCCGGCCACCGCAGCCTCGACCTGCTGGGCTCCGGCGATCCTTCCGCCTCAGCCTTCCGAGTAGCCGGA
>CAUYQG010298853.1:0-18044 GCA_963574415.1 Tarsius wallacei
TTTTTAGGGTTTGGGATACATATTAAAGTTTTAGTATATAAGAAATTGAAGGGTTTAGATGTAGAATTTAAGTGAGTAAAACAGATTTTATCTAACAACCCAAACTACCAAGGGGGCCTGAAAGACCAAAAGCCTCATCCAGGAAAAAAGAAACACCTGCACCCGTCTGCGCCAGGTGTGGAAGCATCCCCAGATACACATTCTTCCACACAAAGACTGTTCCGAAGCCCTGGGCCAGTGACTGTTGTTATGGAGATAACCTGTTTCCCTGGATAATTTGAATAAGGAAGTTAAGTTGGTAAAGAGTAAAATTTGTTAGAAAGGTTATAATATGTATTAGTTAATTTGGGATATAAGTTTTGTTTTAAGTAGAGTTGTTTAATGAGAAGCTTTATAATTTTATAATTTTGATATTTTATATTGGCGGGTTACGGGGACTTTTTTACATAACGTCATCATGTTGGGATTATGTTGTTTTGGGTGTAAATAGTCTCCGCCCTTAGAACATTGGCCAAGCAAGGAAGACTTAAGCATCGTTTTAACATCACAAAAAGAAGCCAAGTAATTTGCTGTAAGTGACTCGTTTTGTAATGATGATTTTAACTTGCTTCATGGCAGCGATTTACAGAGATTATCTCCTTTGTAGAGAGAAATATAAGCTCACAACTACCCACAATAAAATGGCATCTGCACCCTTTTAACAGGTGTCCAGTCTTTCTCTCTCTCCCCCTTTTTTTTTCCCCCTCAAACACCTATGCCATCTCCATCTTTTGAGGTAGGTACCCATGCGAGAGCTGGTCTCCGGCATGAGGTCGTGGAAGGAACACCGGAGTAGGAATAAGGGCTCTAGGTTTAATCCTGCTACTGAGTGACTGGGAAAATAGCATTCATTGTGCACCTCACTTTTCTCATCTGTAAAGTGGGGATATTGATATCGATCTTATTGCTTGTGAGGATGAAATAAACTAACATGCAAAGTATCTTCAAGTGGCAAGACTCTCAAGTCTGAGCTGTTAGACTGGAGCCTTCTGCCTCGCCATCCCTTGCTGGGGCATTTTAAAAAGTTGTAAAAATTTTAGAATAACTTTCCATGCACAGGTAAGCTGCAAAGACAGTAGAGTGCCCACATGCCCTTCACCCAGTTTCCCCTAACATCAACATCTTATATAACCAGGCATGTCTGTCAAAACTAAGAAACTAACACTGGTATACCACGGCTACTAACTGAACTAAAGACTCTTGGATCACACTGCATCACTTTTCCCTCTAACGTTCCATTTCTTTTCCAGGATCTCATACTGCATTTAGTTTTTACAACTCTTTAATCTCTTCTGATCTGAGGCAGTTCTCCGTCTTCCCCTACTTTTCATGACTCACAGCTTTGAGGAATCCTGGTCAGGTGTCCCTCAGTTTAGGTTCGTCTGACATTTCCTGACGATTAGACGAGGTTATGGGTTCTTGGGAAGAATGTCACAGCGGTCAAGATACTTGCTCACACATCTTAAATTGGAGGCTATGTGATGAGGGCCTGGGGATGCTGACCTGGATCATTTGGCTAAGGCAGTGTCTGCTAGAGTTCTCTACTGTGAAGCAACTATTCTCTTTCCATTCGATTTTTCTTCCATTCTTTGGAAGCAAGTCACTAAGCCCAACCCCTCAAACAGAGGGGGATTAAGCTCCCCTTCAAGAATGAGGGAGTATCTACATATCATCTTTGGAATTCTCCTGGAAGGAAGTTTTGTCCTTCTCTATTTATTTATAATAAATACTATTCATTTATTAATATGTCAATCACTTATTTATATAAGTATGGACTCACGCATATGCACTTTATACTTTGGGTCATAATCTGTTATTTGGTTTGCTGCTGGGAGCTCTTTCAGGCTGGCTCCTGTGTCTCTTTCAAAAGCTCTCATCCTTTTTTCTCTTTTGGGCACTTCCTTTCTGGCACAACAAGGTGCTCCAAGTTCATCTCTTATTTCTCCTGTCCCAGCCCTAGAAGTGGGCATTTCTCTAAGGAGAGGAGCCCTGGTTCCTTTCATTGGAGAATGGTGTTTAGAAACCAAGACCTGAGTGCTAGATGTGCTCATTGCTACTGGGATGTCACTGCTTCTAGGCCCTTTCAGTGGCTGGAGCAGGTACAGTAACCCATGCATGCACACATATCTGTAGATATTTCTATATCTACCTGTGTACATACTAAAATAAACACGAGGTCCTACTGATGTCTCTGGCATTAATATAGCACTGCAGTACTCATTCGCATGTTCAGAGGGCATTTTAAACCGACATAAAACGACAATGAAAAGTAACTACGTGTTACCTACGTAAACTGACATATGACACGCTGAAAAGAAACATTAATGCATTCAACTACAAAAAACCTACAGGTCAAATCTCTGTATCTCAAAAGTACAAGTAAGTATAGGGTATAGCAGAGTACCCTACCTTGTCATACTCCAATCCAGTTCTTCTAGTTTCCAATAATATTGGGAGAAATAAATATAAACAAAAATATACTCAGAATCCCAGAATAGCTTTGAGCACAACAAAGATCCAGAAGAAGATGAAAAGGGGTTTCGGCTAGTCACTGGCCCAACAGTCGGTGGTGGGCAGCTGGGCCTTCACAGCCCTTTTTCTTCTACTGGGTTTGCCCCTCCTGACCTCTCTGCCAGGGCTGTTACACAACATGTCCCACAGCACAGTCCTGGGGCATCTTCTCGTCTCTCCTCACCTTCAAAGAGACTCACTGCAAAAGGTCCCAAATTAATATTCACTTGCATGCTTAAAATTCCTAATATCCACACTTTAAAGGCAGAGGCAATTTCATGACATCAGACACCCACAGTGAGTTCTAAGTTTAGAAAGGCTGGGGTTTGCTGCTGTAAAAGTGGAGAATCCGACTGTCTGGGCATCTGCTGTGAGTAAGAAAGTGCCTGTGCCAGGAAGCCAGCTCCCAGCCGGACTCCTCTGGCTCCCAGGATCCAGTCGCACCTCCCACTCCTCCAGATTTTGTAGAACCCACTTTAAATCTCAGAGTCTAATCAAACGCCATGGCTGTGTTGAACAGGAGGGGCGGTTCCTGACACCGCAGCAGACACTTCAGCTACAAAGTTAAATCCCTCCCCTTGGACACACCAGATACCAGTCAAACTCTTTGTTGTGGCACACCATGCTCTTTGCCAACTGTTCCAGGCTACATTTAAGTCCTCTCATAACTCACTGTTCTCCAAATCCACCAGTAGTCTTCTTTACCTTTGGGCCTCCGCTAATGCCAACCACTACCCATGTCCACCCGGTGACCTTCTGGTTCTTCCAAGGATGGCTCAAACATCACTTGCATATTATGACTAATAATAGCAGGTACTGAGCATCTCCAGCAAGTTAGACATTCTACATGTATTATCTGTAATCCTGAAAAATAACTCTGAAAGAAAGATTTTCTTCTTCATTTCCAGGTGAGGAAGCGGAGGCTCAGAAGATCTGTGACGTGCTCAGGGGCATACACTCATAAGTATCAGGGCAGAGATTTGAAGAGAAGGTGGAGTCCAGAGCTATGTCCTTTCCACAATGCCGGGTAAGGCTTCCACGTCTTGCCTGGGTCCTAACAGAACTGAGCAAACAAATGTAATTTTCCTCTGTGTCATTCCCACGAGAGGCTGGACTGTGAGCTTTTAGAAAGCGGGGACCTTGTCTTGCATCCCTGGCACCATTCACAGAGTGAGAGCTTGTAGAAAGCAATATTATTTTCTAATTTAAGCTTCTGGAAGCCAATTTATTGATGGGGTCATCCAAACTCTGGGGCAAGAACTCTGAGCAACCTCTGCTGTCCACAGTGGATTCCACGTGGCTTGTTCGCCAATGAGCAGTTTCATCACCTGTCCCAGCAGCAAGAGAGAGTGGTCACGGTGATCAGAACCCAGCAGGGCTGACATGGGCAGCCCATGAGTTTACCTGGCTGGCTGCCACTTCCCTTTGGCTCAGGTAAGGAAGTTACATAACCACGGTATGTTGGTGTAAGCCTGGCAAAGCAGCTGAGGAGTTATCTAACTTCTTCAAAGACACAAACTGGAATTTCCCGGCAATACCACTTTTCGTTAGCCACTGAGCTTCACAAGAAAAATACTGATCCCTGCCTGTTAGGTGTTCTCCCTTTTCACCAGCAAAATGGAGTATCCGAATACCAAGGACTGACAGCACACCTTAATGGAGTGCCCATCATTAGTTACAGACGTGTTTAACAAGCCAGTCGGCTTAAGCTGTGGTATAAACACGAAGTTGTAATCGTAATAGACAAAAGAAACATTTTCTAGAACAACCTCAGAAAGTGTGCATGGATCTGAATGCCTACAAATCAGCTGAGCCACGCACGACAACTTGTTATTACAACTGCTTGAGCTGATCCACCTCGGGCCCTGCTGCCAGAGCAGAAGAAAAAGCGTTGCCTTGGCAGGTAAATGAATGAAGAAGCAATCGTCAAATACCATCTGCTATTTTAAAACGCGTTATTTGTAGCTCAAGTGCACATGTGCCCTCCCTGTTGCTATTTGGACGGGGACCGAGAGGCCATCTCTCATTCCATTTTCAGCCCCAGCTGCGCTGGCAAGAAGAGCTGATGAAGCGAAGGAGGCATGACTTGGACTATTTCTGTGGAGAACTGTAACTGCTGCTTAGGAAGTCTCCTACATTTTTCAGGAAGCTCCGAAAGACAGGGAAAATGAAGTCACTTCACTCCCTCCCAGAATAAGCGGGGCCGCCGGAGTATATTAAGCTGCTCCTCCCGGCAAGCAATGCAAGATGTCCAAGTGCAAAGCAAGGGTAAGGGCCGGACGGAGATAAGGCACAAGCTGTACCACTCCGATTTTCCAAAGCAGCGGCTAAATTTAGCCTTAGAAAAAATGGCCAGACTCCACTTTTCAAAAACTCTCCAACTCTGTGTACCAAAATACTAGAAACGGAAACGAGCAACTCTCCATAGCCTTTCTTCATCAGCAATGATTTGGGATTTGTATTTCTTCTTCTTGGTCTTTGTTTCACATTATTGACAAATTCAGAGTCGCAGATCTATCCAGAACAATCGTTCAGAATGCTGCTAAAACCAATGATGAACAGCGATCAGGACACACAACGTCTCAGGGTCAGCGCATCTGAAATCTTTCAATACTAGAGCTGGGGTGCATGGGGTGGAAATCTCACACCGACTCTCCCAGGACACTAAGGCTAGTGGACGCTTGGGCTCAGCCGCATCCAACACAGCGTGAGGCACAGAAGAGCACCCATGTCACACAGGAGCCAGCGCTGCTGTCAGGAAGCACTGAGTCCACTGGAGAGAAAGGCGATTAACCTGCAGCTAACTTAGCGTTGGGCATACGTGGGCTATAAAAGAGCAGAGAGCCTCAAGTTTGCTCACTTTTCAAAAGGCGGCACACTGGACAGACACTGCCTCAACAGTCCTGGTGGCCAGTGAAGAAACAGCAGGCCGGGTGCGCTGGCTCAAGCCTGTAATCCCAGCACTTTGGGAGGCTGAGGCGAGAGGATTGCCTGAGCTCCGGGGTTTGAGACCAGCCTGGGCACCTTGGTACAACCTCATCTCTACAATAAATAAATAAATAAATAATTAGCCGAGCGTGGTAGCGTGTGCCTGTAGTTCCAGCTACTTGGAAGGCTGAGGCAGAAGGATCGCTGGCACCCAGCAGGCTGACACTGAGGTGGCCATGAGCATGCCACTACACTCCAGCCTGGGCAATGGAGTGAGACTCCGACTCAAAAAAACAAAATAAAACAAGCTGGGCGTGGTGGTGCATGCCTGTAGTTCCAGTTACTTGGAAGGCTGAGGTGGAAGGATCGCCTGAGCCCAGCAGGTCGAGGCTGTGATGGCCCTGAGCGTGCCACTGCACTCCAGCCTGGGCAACAGAGTGAGACTACAACAAGAAAGAAAGAAAGAGAAAAGAAAAGAAAGAAAGAGCATGAGTGGGAACCTTCTCAAGTAGCAGCGGGAATAGCACGAAGACTAAGGACCACAGGGCCACCAAGTCGCAAAGGTCTTCAAGAGAAAAAATGCTGACAAGAGACCTGGAGGTGCACCACACTGCCACCCGGCCGTGAAGACGCAGCTGAAGTGGCCCGTGAAGAGGAAGAGGGGAAGCGGAAGCCTGGACGCCACAGAACTGAAACTGCATGGGCCAAGACGCCAGCATGCGCGGGACCAGCCAGAGGCCTGAGCCAGAAAGTCGGCACCATCAAAAACCCACTCGGGATCCTTGGGATCCCATGGCAAATCAGGGCCAGAACAGGCTCCTTCCACCCAGGCTTCCCAAACATCCACTGCTAGCCAGGACTGCCAAGGCCCTAGGGACAGAGCAACGAGCAAGATGTCCGGGCTGTGAGCTGCCAGGGGCCCCATGGCCAGACAGGACACGCGCCTTCTTTCCATGAAACTCAGGCTCCTACAAATGTGAAGGGGAAGCATGTCAGCTCTAGGCGGCCAGTGACTCTGCTCGTCCTGGTTTCTGCTAAATCCCTGAGGCCCAGCACGACACCTGCTATGTGGTGGATCCCCAGGAAGTACTTACTGAATAAATGTTTTGGTTTCATCCATCTGAAGTATGTGCACTCCAGGGAGGATGAGGCAAAGGATACGATGGAGAACAGGATCTCTGTTTCCGTTAGTCATGTCTGCCATGTGCTTTTTTGTCAGCCAAGTTATCAAAAGTGGTTCCTTCTTGGCACCTGCTACAAACTCCTCTTGAACATATCAGGGACGAGACAGTTGAAAACAAACAAGCAAACATACAAAACGCCTCATTGAGACCAGTCCCCGGTCACTCTTCATGTGACTCTTAGGTCTTAGGTCGTTTCCACCTTAGAAGCAGTGCTCCACAGCAAGGCCAGGGCAGAGGCAATGGGGGGAAGTTGAAAAGTCAACAAAAGAGAAAGCAGCTGGTGAAGAGGTGTCATCGTGCTAAGAAAGTAAACTAACCCTGGCTGCTTCTCAGAATGTGGTTTTCAGCATGTGACTAAGCAACCAGGAGATGGGGATTCTGGTGGGAAGAGTTCTTCCTTGCTTGCTTTATTATTTATTTACTTAGAGTTGGAGTCTCTGTCGCCCAGGCTGGAGTGCAATGGCACACTCACAGCTACCACACCTTGACTTGTTGGACTGAGGCGATCCTTCTGCCTCAGCCTTCCAAGTAGCTGGAGCCGCAGGCGCATGCCAACATGCCTGGCTAACGTTTTTATTTATTGTAGAGGCGAGGTCTCGCCAAGTTGCCCAGGCTGGTCTCGAACCCCTGGACTCAGGCAATCCTATCGCCTCTGCTTTCCAAAGTGCTAGGATTACACCACGACCGGCTTTACTTTTTTTTACTTTTTAATTGACATTTAAAAATTTTAAATACACATTATGAAATGGTGACACCCAACTAATTAACAAATGCATTGCCTCACATTATCATTCTCGTGGGGAGAACACAACACTCACTCCCAGTGACTTTCAGGAATACGGTAAATCACGATTCACTACAGTTGCCATGCTGACCACAGGCCTCAGGACTGAATTCCTCCTGGCTGTAAATATGTGACCTGCAACAACAATTCGCCCAGCTTCCCCACCACCAGCCTCTGGGAATGACTATTCTGTTGCCTGCTTCTATGAGATCAACTCTTTTAGATTCTACGTATAAGTAAGACCACGGGTATCTGTGCCCAGCTTACCTCATTTAACCTCTCTTTGTCCTTATTCATCTATGCCGCTGCAGATGGCAGGACTCCATTCTTTTTTGTGGCTCAGTGGTGTTCTATTGTGTGCACACATCACACTGTCCTTATCATTCATTCGCTGATGGACACGTAGGCTGCTTCTAAGTCTTGGCGGTGGTGGACGGTGCTGCAGTTAACATGGGCGTGCCAACATCTCTTCCACATCCTGACTGCACTTCCTCGGATATCTATCTACCCAGTGGTGGGATTGCTGGGTCTTCCCTAGTTGTTTCAGATTTACTCTCCACTCGTTACTCAGAGAACAGCTGGGGGCAAGGCTTTGCTCTCAGAGCTAACTTCAGGGATGCCCTCTGCATGGACGACCCCAACTGTCTTGCTCGCTAGTGAGAGAGTCGAGGTCCAAGATGTCCCCAAAATACGCTTTAAAAACACTGGATTTTTCACAGATAGACTTCCATGTCAGAACTCAAAAGTCTATTAACTGCAATATTTTTCATAATGTCTTAAAATCTGGACTAAATATAGGTGAAGAAACCCTTTCTAAACTAGTAGACTGAAATGCCTATATTTTAAAAGGAATAGCTGTATGCTTTAAAATACTGAAGATTTTATAGATAAAATAGATCCTCATGGATAAAATGACTTAAGAATACTGTTTCATAATTCAACAAAGGCCTTTCTGATAAAAAGCAGAGAACAAATACTTTTAAAAATTCAATATACCACTTAAACACTTTATTCAGAGATAAAGTATTTCTCCAAGGGAACCACCGGAATTTTAGAAGATTTCTAGTCGCTAAGCTCCTTTTCAGTAGAATCACAACTCCCGAGGATCACCTGGTCTCTTGGCTCCACAAGCCACATCAGAACACCCCAAGGACTGTCCTCCCATGTCGCAGTGGTACTCATCCTCGCACTCTGGGCGGGGAGGACGGAACTTAGGTGCTGCATTGCCTTCTAGCACCTGCCCCTCAGCCAGAGTTGGCTCCGATTTTTGCAAATTCCAAATCTGTGTGGCCTGAACAAAGGTACGCATTCCTGAGGCAGCATTAAACATCCCTTGGATTAGGTAGAAAAGCAAAGAAAACCTTACAGTGTTGTTTGTTAAGGGGGATGCAGCCTGACTTCATACAGTTGCAGGGGTTGTCTACTCCTGCTAACCTCACAGAAGCTTCCAGAGTGGTTTAGGGAACAGTTCGCAAATGGAACCAACGGCTAATAACCATCTCAGATGGCAGTGGGCACTGCGCCCGGGAGACCTCCCTCTCCAAGCCCTGACACGCCAAGGCCTCCTCAGTCTCCCTCTCTCCCCTCCCCCTCACTTTCCATCTTCTGTCCCTGTCCTGAGCTAACCCCCAGCCTCTTTATCTCCCGCCTGCCCTCGCTTAACTGGTGACAGTCCTGGAAGCAGGTATGGTTGAGGGTGGCTGACAAAAATACTTAGGATTAATAATAGATTAGGAAAACTCAAGACTCATGAAAGATAAGAATAAAATAAAGCTCAGGAAAAGCTGTTACAAAGAAAACACACACTAAAGCCTCCAAAATGGTGAAATGTCAGTCCCCAAATTGGCTGAACTTAGCAAACAATGCAAAAAGGAAGGCAGTGAGTTTCAAGATCACATTACCTCAGTTGGTTTGGACTTTTCCTGGTACTAAGATTCGAAAGAAATTTCTCCTATAGGTCCTAATGAGAAAGATGCTGTGATCCTACAGACTTCAACATCTTTGCGAATTTCTGTCTGTTATTTACTGCCTGCTCTTTATTGAACGGTATTCTATGATCCTGATTTTAAAATCTGAATGTCGATGAGCCGAATGCTTTAAATTTCACAAAGGAAAAGCTTCCTACACGTAGTTGGTTTTGTGTATCATTAACTCACTCTCTACTGATTTCCCTTCTGCAGGTCAGTGGTCCTTCACTTTTTAAAAATCTCTGTCCTGCAATGAAAAAAACATGTTTCTTCTGTATTTAGGAATGAATGTATCTGGAGTTTGGTGAAAAGGCAGTGTCCTGCACAGGTAATTTCTTTCCACAGCTCTTGGTAGAGAGTAGTTGCCAAATTTTTCAAACTATTCAACAATAAACACAATAATCAAGTGACCAGTTAGCCTGTGTTCATAACTTGGCCTCTTCAGTGGGAACCCCTGAGTGACTGCCACACCCACTGAGAAATATAAAATATATAGAGGACAGAAATTTCAGAGAAGCTGGACTTCCCCTATTAGGAAAGAGCCCTTGACAGTGATTCTTACCCTTTTGTTCGTGGGCTCTTTGACAACAATAAATGCTCTGAGCCCCCTCCTAGAAAAAAATGCATGCATACAAAATCTTCAGGAACTCCCAGAATCATGGGACAGGCTCAGAACTATTTGTAAGGATGGGTCACTGAAGCATCTCCCAGACTGCATCCTCTAGAACATTTTCTATAAGATGTTGATCAATAGGCCACAAAAACAAAATGTTGTATCAAAAATGTTTTGGAGGCCTGGCATGGTACCTCACATCTGTAACCCCAACACTTTGAGAGGCTGGGGTGGGAGAATCATTTGAGTGTAGAAATTTGAAGCTACAGTGAGTTATGGTCATGCCACTGCACACCAGCCTGGGCAACAGGCTGTCTCTCTAAAAAAAAAAAAAAAAAAAAAACAGTCGGGGGGAAGAAACATGTTTTGGAAATAAGTGAAACACAACTAATGCATTTACACCTCATTAACGAAAGCCTCTTCTGAACCTTAACATGCTATAAATTGCTGGCAGAGCGTAGGTGCGTTTCCTACACTTATCTGAGCCATTTTTTTGTGGGGGGAGTTCTTCCACACGTTTCCTGTAGCTGATGTTCCCACAGGGAGTTTGGGAACAAAAACGAGTGCTAAGGAAGCCTTTTTGATAGAGGCAGTCTCCGAGTTAGGAATCCTTGGTCCACACTCTTCCTCTTTCTCAGCAGGCTCGGCTGTTCCTCCAACCTATCGCAGACCCCAGCAACGCTATGCAGTTTAAGGTGCATGTGGGTAACCGTCTGACCCAGCACCTCTTTCCTCCATCTCCTCTCCTCGCTCTCAGGAGACTTGCAGCTCAGCGCCAGTCAGTTCGACTTCCGACAGCCCTGCCTGACACACTCCCCTCTCCGACCCACACTCTCCACTCCCTTTCATCGTTCTAACTCTTCAAGACATTGCAGAAAGAGTTTGCTCACTCTCTTTCCCTTGTTCCATTTGGGAATAACCATAAGACCGTAATTATAATGGACAATAATAATGTTAGGGTTATGTTATCAAGAAACGTACATTACTCACTCTCTCTGGCTTTATTCGAAAACATTAGAGAGTTAGACTTTGTATTTTCAGAGAACCATTTTGAGTTCTACCGGATGAATTAAGAATCTTCAAAAACGTTCCATTTACTGAAGTTATTATATATACACATCTCTGTTCAAGCAATAACATTTAATATATAAATGTGAGGTTCACTATTGTACTTGTTTTGCAACATGTGAGAGTAGGTTATATGTTATTATATTCTGTAGATTATGTAGTTCAATGTTTTACAATATATATACACGTACATTGTTTTGATTATTTCTCTCCTGCAAATGCAGACTATCTATTATGGGACTGAAAAGGTTTTTGTTCTGAGGCTAGCCTGGGAACCTGCCTACCATTTACTGCACTATTTATCTGGGAAATATTCAACTGACTTAGAAGCTTTTAGAATCACCCGTTTTAGGCTGGGCACTTCCTATTTTTTACATTATAGGATAAAACATCTTTCACACACACACAAATGCCGGGGCATTGATTCTGGCTAGAGCAAAATAAATGGTTTCTTTCACTAGAATACACAAACAGATATTTAAATAAATTATTTGTTGATTACTCCAAACCATTGTGTGTAATACTAAGGAACTAAATCCTATTATCTGAACACAGTCCTAGGAACTGTCAGTTAGCACCCTTTTAAAAATTCACCAAAAGATGATGGGTTCTGGTTTCTCCTTCTCATTTAACATGGGAGCACAAGAATAAAAACATGGAATAAAGCCCTATTGTGAGTTTCTGTGGTTTCAGAATGAATGGGTTTAATTCATTAGGAACAGGACGATTAAGTGCGGCAATCAAAAAGTTTCAGTTCCTTCCAGACCTGCCTCGCTGGCATCCCCTCCTCCTTCTCTGATCAAGGTATCTTGCTTCTCCTTTGGGGAATGCAATGCTTGTATCCCCTCAAAATTCATGTTGAAATCCTAACACCCAATGTGACAGTATCGGAGGTGGAGCTTTGGGGGAGGTATTTAGGACATGAGAGTACAGCTTTCATGGATGACATGAGCGCTCTTATAAAGCGAACCTTGGAGAGCAATCTTGCCCTCTTTGCACGTTGACGGTACCATGAGAAATTGAAGGTCTGCAGCCCCATAGAGGTCCCATCATGATGCCACGCTGATCTTGCACTTCCAGCCTCCAGAACTGCGAGGGACACATTTCTGCTGTTCACAGGCCGGCCTGTCTATGGTACTTTGTTACAGCAGCCAGAGTCAACACAGGGACGACCTTCCCCCTCCTCCTTCCTTTCTCCCCGCCCCCATCAAGGTGGTGCCGACCCCAATTCTTGACTCTAGGGGCGGGTGTGCAAGCAAGGCCTTGCTAATGAGAGTACTACCGCTCCTTATTCAAGTGACTGGACATATGACTCCAGCCAGGCCAAAGAAACGGAACTGTTCCTGGAATTACTGGGAGAGAAGAGCTGTCTTCCCAGAGGCATTCGCTAATTTGGCAGACTATAAGCCTGGAGTTTGCAATAGTCTGTCTTGCTGCCACACTGGGAACCCCTCCCCGCTTAGGAATAAGTTGACATGGAAGAGTGTGGAGGTGAGAGACAGATTCCTGATGATATCATCTGAGCACCTAGAACCAGCTGGACCTAAAGACAGCCCTCAATCTGTACTTTATAAGTTTCATTGGTTCCCTTTCATATTTCAGCCAGTTTCAGCTGAAGTTTTGTCCACCTTCAGCTGAAAGAAGAGTCTATAGCCAATCTAGTAACTGAAATGTAAATCCTTTTGCTAAATAAATATTAGAAAAGTTCTCTTCTATTTATAAGTGAAAAGTGTTACTTGGCTGGGCACGGTTGCTCATGCCTGTAATCCCAGCACTTTGAGAGGAGGAATGCTTGAGCCCAGGAGTTCAAGACTGGCCTAGGCAACATATTGAGACACTGTCTCTACAAAAAAAAAAAAAAAAAAAAAAAAAAAAAAAAGCTGGGTGTAGTGGCACACACCTGTAGTCCCAGTCACTCGGGAGGTTGAGACGGAAGTACTGCCTGAGCCCACCAGGTCAAGGCTGCAGTGAGCTGTGATTGTGCCACTGCACTCCAGCCTAGGCAACAAAGTGAAACTCCAACTCAAAAAAAAAAGGCAATCCCTTCGGGTGCCCTCCCACTGAGGGAGCTTTTCTGTCCTCTCAATAAATCCTGCTTTCTCCAAAAATAAAGTGTTACTCAATATCATTAAATAGACCTTAGTAGTAGTATACAAAAGTCATTAGAATGTCTCTATAAAAACATGCGATAAATTTCTCTATAAAACACGGGATAAATTATGGCAAAAGAAACTGTCCTACTTATCTGAAACACTGATTCAGTGTTGATAACCCAAAGAAACCAGTAAAACAAGAAAAGGTATACCGAACTCAGGCCTAGCTGGAGATCATCTGTTGATGAATTATACAAAAGCATCTTAACTCTTTCAGACCTTAGGTTACTGCTAAATGTCATGCCATAACAACAGACACATCCTACAGAAGAGAATCACTACAGAACACTGAATTGAAAGAGAATTTAGAAATTATCCAGTCCGGTAGCTTTCAACTTGCTTTTGACTGTGGCCCACAGAAAGAAACAGAGCCTAGTACATGCACTCACACACACAAAACTGAAACAAAAACCTCCCAAATCAATACCTACCCTTACGGTGCACAATGCACTCTGATTTTAAAATCTGATGATGTTGACCCACTAAATTGATTTCCGGAACCACTGTAGGTTTGGGAAACAGGTAAAGGACTGAGATCCAGAGATACAAGGTGATTTACTAAGGTTTTTTATTTAGTGAGCAGCAGAGCTGAAATAAACACCCAGTACCCATCCTGCTGTATTTCATGAAAGAAAACAGCTGTTACCTCCACATCTCCCTGGACAGCAAGCGTCTGGCCAATTTTAAGCAACCTGGGAAGATGATCCCAGCGTCAGGGTTAGCTATTTTACACTGGTACTGTGTCCAAGATTTTTAGGGCTACCTCAGCGCCACTTAAGTGAAAACTCAAACCCACCAGGGACCTTGAACTGACCTAAAAGGGAGATAGCGTAGAGTCTGTGCCTCAACTACAGCCAAGACTGAACTGAACGCATGAAGCTCAGGTTTGTCTTGGGCTTGAAGAAACCCATTCTCATCACATTCTTCTCACTCTGGCGAGCAGCACTGTGCTGTAGGAGCTCTCTGCTAACTCGTCGTATTTATGAAAGTCCAACTCCCAGATTTCATCATTCTAGGCATCGCAGAAGACACATCCCACCCCCAAAGAACTGCTCATCTAATCTGGGAAACGAGGGAAAAGACTACATTAGTGAGATAAGACTCAAGCTAGGCTCTAAGCATAAAGAAGTGGAATTTACTATGGCATGTCGGGCAAAGGTAAGCATACTGGCCTTCGGGGCCCATGCTGAGTCGCCGGGAAGGTCTAAAAGAACGGGGTCAGATCTGGAGGGTGCGGAAAGTCAGCTGGAAGAAGGCAAGTGAAATACATGGGGCGCGAGACTAACCGGCTGGTTTCAGTGGTTGCTAAGTATTAGTTCAATATAATGGAGAAATCTACTTATATGACTTATGCTCACTTTCCATATATTACAAAAACAGTATATATGTTTGCCATTAGTAGCTTAATCCCTATAAACACTGACCTTGGTGAAATCTTCTTACACCTTACCTTCCTCACATTAATATTTAATTATTTACAGTTTGCTTAAAATTGATACACAACAGGTGTTTACAAGATGAGGTGACTGATCTCTCCATGTTGTATTGTTTAAAGCAACACTCTGTTTTCAATGCTTACAAGACAATATAAAATTAGGCAAGTTATAGGTACCATGATACTTTCAAAACCAAAATTTCAGTTAGAACATGAAAGGGACTTTACTAAAAGGAAACATGAACAAGATCAGCCTGGCATTCCCCCTTTCCACTGTCTCTTGTCTTTAAGCCACTACTTACAAGGTAGCATGCCATAGTTTTAATGAGCTTCTTGCTATACTGCTCGTGGGGTGGAGAATAACTGTCTCCTGACAGGGATGGCATCCCTGCCTGCTGCGTTAGCCCAAATGTAGGCTCATCGGGGAACAGCAGAGAAAAGATGGTCATGTGGCTTCAGGGCAACTTATCCAAGGAGAGAATAAGACTGTAACTGAAGATCTGCACGATTATGAGTGACAATATCCTCAGGACATGAGGTGACAACACCGTCTGTGTCACCTCGCAGGCTAATAAGCACTTCCTACATGCTGAACGTGACTATATTAACATGTGGTCTTCAGTGTGATTCAATACATTGCATCTAGACTTCTCCCCGCCTCACTTGAAATTAACTGATGGCTGCCAAGCCTTACATGGATTAGAAGAAGATTCATTCCGTGTGAGGGTGAGACAAGATTAACCATGCACTGCTTATTCTACAATTGCCAAAAAGCCTAGAACGGTTTATGGCCTACCCCTAGAAAGTGTAAGGTTTTATAAAACCTCCATTTCTCTGTCCTGTACCCTCACTTTTCTTTTGCCTTGTGCTTCCTTTACTTCATCTGTGCTTATCTTGCTTTGCTGTGTAACCTGTATCTTAGGAAACCCCCTTAAATCGCTTTTAGGAAAAGGCTGAGGAGTACACAAATCAATTCCGTTACATGTGGCTGCCAAAAGCCTTCTGGCAACACAATACACAACCGAACCAGGCTCCCAGATATTAGGCTTATCCACTGTGACAGCATGTACAGTTGGCATTTAATAACGAAGACTTGGCACCTCACAGAGAATCTCCTTGTTTTGAATAGATCGATGAAATACAAATATTAAACCACTTTAAATCAGAGAAAGCCCAATGAACAGCTGGGAGAAGGTATGGGGTGGGTAAGCGAGAATAAAGGACTTCCAGAAAATCTCTGCCCCGTCTAAATAACGTGCCAAGTGTAACAGGATGGTCTTGACCGAACTTCCTGTAAATACATTAACAACCTTTCCTTGAACATTTTTAAAAGGCAGTCTCTCTGCACAGTTGTGGCTTCAGAAGTTCATGACAACAACGATCAAGACATCAGAAAAATTATAATGGTCCCAACAGGAAACCCTCGATCCCCAATTTACATGTCCTGCCCTGCCAGAAGACAGGTGATCTTGAGCCAAGCACTGGACTCTTAACGATCCATAAGCATTTCACACCTTTCACTGGGGAAACTCTCACGTCAACCGACTCTTTAACTCCACGATCTTCCTCACTTGAAGTAAAAATTCCCAGTTCCACCTGTTATCCACGTCCCGTACTCTAGAATGGCCCAAGACGACTATGCTGCAGCAGTAACAGCTATTACAGACGGTAAGGTCCAGCTCAGTTCTAGACAGAAGATGAAAAAAAAAGCCTGAAATCATGTGTCTGCGAGTGTATCACACAAGCGGAAGAGTGCATAAAAATCCTTAAATAATACAATGTTATTAACTACTGTGTTAAATACTCCAGTCCCATTTGGATTGTGAAGATTATAATTAATCAAGATGCCCTTATCAAGGTCCCTGGGGAATTCACGGCAGTCCTCTGCTTGTTTTTACTACTAAGCTCAGTTTATTTGGGAAATGCATATCCTGTAAGTAAATGTTATTTTCTAGAACATTAAACATCATTACTCTCTCAGTCTAATACAAAGAAAAGAGAGGAACATAGACTTACTTGCTATCATCCAATTCTGGTCTTAGAATAATGACCGTTTCCCGCTAAACACACACTGCGAAACGCTATTGCTGAAGATATGTCTCTGGATCAGGTTCCCAGGCAATCGTTTCCCTATATGACACAGATCCTACAGGGAAGCTGAACGATTCCTTCAGGTGGTAGAGAAAAAAGACTCCCTTCATGTATAGCCAGGCATTTTACCGGGCATGATAAAACTTGGATACACAATTTTAAAAAGTCAGGGGTTGGCCTCACCGGTGGAAGTACTACAATGCATCCAACCAAACAAATACACGAGGCACTTTTGTAGTTACCGGAGGGCACTTTCCGGGTTTACTGCCTAACAAGAGAATTTGCCAGAATATTAATGTCTCAGAAATTTGTTCTGATGCTTAATCTGCAGAGAAATTGCTTTGAACGTCTGCACTGATCTACAGAGACAGAAGAAGTGACAAACCCCGAATGCTGTCAGTGCCACCTCCAACGTTGTGCGACACCTAAGAAACCAAATCACGAGAGGTCCTAAATGCAAGGGGGCCACCCTGAGTGTCTACTCCGTCCCACCCGCGAGTGGGCGGGTGGCAGCGCGGGCTGATGGCCCCTCCTGCCACTGGTCTGCAGGTAAGCAAAGCTCTCGGGAAGTTCCTCCAAACCCTCCGTCCACTTTCGGGACCGCACTCTGTGCGGGGAGGAATAAGGCGCGGACTCGCCACTGGCCCTCGGGCCAAGGCAGGCCCCAGCCGCCTAGTCCCGCACCTCTTCCCGCGCGGGCGAGGGGCACTGCGGGCCCCGCCGCGGGAGGGAGGGGGCGCTCGATCCCCAAAGCCCCCGCCAGGAGGAGCCCCGCGCCCCGAACACGCCGGCGGCGGCCCGGCCCCCCGTGCGCCTCCCGGACCCCGCGCGGCCTGCGCGCCCCCGACACGCGCGTCCACGCACCCTCCCTCCAGCACATAAACAGGCGCGCTCCCTCGCACCGCTCCGCAGCACACCCAGCACGCTCCCCGCGGACACGCGCGCAGAGACCCGCCCCGCACGCCCCACGCACACGCGCCCTAACACGCCCCTCTGTAAACATAAACACGCGCGCCCCCACGCCCTCGGCCGCTCGGAAAACACGGCCCGGCCCCCACGCACGCTCCTGCCCGGAGCCGCTCCACGGACACGCGTGGCCGCGCCCACTCCCGCGCCCCGTCCCACTCACTCCCCCCTCGCTGCACACGCCCCAACGCCCGCTCGCGCATCCAAACACACCCCCCACGCGCGCCGGTAGCGCGCGCGCGCGCAGCCGCGCCCCCCGCGCCCGGCCCCGCGCGAGCCCGCCGGGCGCCCCGCCCCCGCGCCGC
>CAUYQG010298859.1:0-12104 GCA_963574415.1 Tarsius wallacei
CTACCACGCCCGGCTAATTTTTTGATTTATTGTAGAGATGAGGTCTCGCTTGCCCAGGCGGGTCTTGAACCCGCGGGCTCAGGCAATCCGCTCACCTCAGCCTCCCAAAGGCGCGGGATTACAGGCTGAGCCACCGAGCCCAGTTTACGATAGAATTTTAAAAAAGAGTTAAAAGAAATGGCCAGATGGCTGATGCTTTTGTACCATCTTGAGGTCACAGAAAAGGCCGGGGCTCAGAGCATAGCAAAATAGATCATGGTGACAAACAGGTTCTGAGAGGGGTGAAGAGAAGACCTGGCTAGCCAAAGTGGTGTTTCATGTAGATGAAACATCACAGGCAGCAGTGCTCAAAGAGAATAGATAGTGAATCTTTCTTTCAAACTCCAAAGGTAGACCTTCAGTTAATCTTTCCTAGATCTGGACAAGAAAAAAACCCTCAGAGAAAGCCAGACTGTGTCAATGCAGAGTCTCTACAGATGCAAATCTCCCCAACAAAAGACAGCTTTGCGGGCCTACTTCTGTCTGCTGGTTCCCTGAACAGTCATCTCAAAAAGTGTCCAAGAAATATACTTTGGGGTAAAATATATATTTTTTTGTTATCATATTATCTCATTGCTTGTGCCTGAATGAATTTTAGGCTTGGATGAAAAACAGCTGACTAAGAACACATTCTAACTAGACAGGGACCATGTTGGTAAAAATGGGGAAACAGCTACAGAATACATTTGAGATCATCTCTGTTCTTCAAGGGCATAACCTTTGTCTTTTTCCCCATGGTTTTGGGGTCCCATGCTGTGGTTTCAGGACAGTATAAGGGCAGGCATATTTAAGAGGGTCTTTCCACAGGTGCACAAAACAAAGAACACCATCTCTTTTTCAAGAAGAGCATCCCCTGCCAGTCCCAGTGTGAACAGGGCAGTAATAAGGTCTGAATGGAGCCCAAGAAGCAGGCAAGACAAGTTGATGTGGAAGAGCAAAAAATCCATTCTGAAGGGCCAACATAGACTAGCCATCATTTCTTTGATGTCTACCCTGTGTCTTCTGAAGCCTTGGACGATAGATGTTCTTGTCCATTTTACATATCTCAAATGACAACCAACACACAAGGCTTACAGAAGTAAACTGATTGGACTAAGGGCATGGAGCTGATAAATAGAAGAATTGGGATTTGAATTCTGATCTGATCTGAGCCCAAAGCTACTAATAACAGCAGAAAGCTACCATTGTAGAGTACTCACCTTGACAGGCATTGTGCTGAGTGCTTTATGTATATTCGCTCTTCTAATACGCCAACCATTTGAGGTAAGCATTTCTATTTTAAAGCCGGGAACAGCTAAGCAGCATGCCCGAGGTCATGCAGCTTAATAAGTCATAGAATCAGGAATTGAACCAGGGCATTCTTACTTCGACCTCTGTGCTTTCTTCCTCATCCAGGTCTTTTTTTCTATTTTATTTTAATTTTCCGGCGACAATCAATTTGATATTTCCCATTATGAAATACCCATGATTATCATTACAATTTCAAACCATTCAGTTGTTTCTTCCACTCCATGCTGCATGCTCCCGACATGTTTTCTGAATTAGCAGTCTTCCTTGGGAGAATTTATCACCCTATTTCTGCCCCCTCCCCTTGCTTTGAAGGTTATGTCCTTGTCTGTTATATATTCTTTATGAAAATGTATTTTTTGGGTAACTACTAAACAGAGAATAGGAATAATTTATATAATTACCAGACAATCTTGGTATTGTCAAGCGTGACCAAAGTACCTAGAAAAGTTAATAAGTGAGTGATTGTTTAATTACTCAACTACTAATGATTTTCCAAGAATTGAACCGTTTGGTTTTGCACCTGAAAATTTTCTATTACGTTGATTGGAAATAACCTGTGAGGCAGAAGAGAGTTGGTGCTCCAAAGGTCATTGCATTAGGGTCACCATTATTGATTCCACTATGGGGTTCCACTAAAACATTAATGGGGATATTGACCAGCTGGTTATTTTAATCCAGCCTCTCTTTTGTGGGCATGGGTAACACAGTAGGTTAAATAAGTTAATTGACAATAAATAAGTTAATGAATTAATTAATTTGTGATTTTCAAATCTTGCCCCTCCAAAGTAGAACCTTTTTCTATGATGTACTTATATTTTCTTTAAATTGAAACTTTACTAGAAGATATTTTTCCAGAGTTTGATCATATATTAAATTTAAGTAGATAAATGATGAAAGCCATATTTCAGAAGATCTTTTGATGTATTTGTATTTGGGCACCCCCCCACCTCTTTCCCAAAACACACACACACACACACACACACACACACACTCACACACACACACGCAATCCAACCATCCCATAATGTCTCCCTTCCCACAACTAATTGGTTTTGAGATATTCAGCAAGGACTGAATTATGAATAATTCAATGAGAGTTATTAGAAAGAAGCACAAGTGAGAAGATATTTTTTCCTGAATACAAAGAGAAAGTTTCTAATTATTAGAGCAGGGCCTCTCAGCAGTGTCAGAGTCACCTGGAGAGCTCATTAAAACACAGCTCTCTGGGCCCCACCCCTGGAGATTCTGATTTGGTGGGTCTAGGTCAACTCTAAGGATTTGTGTTTCTCACAGGTCCCCATGCGCTGCTAATTGTGATGGTTTTAAAACATGGCAACAAATTATTCAACGCTCCTTCCCTTTGAGCTATTCCATACTTATGCCTCTGCTTCTCCGTCACTCCATATTGTTACCAGTAAGGCCTACAGATTTAATCTCTAAATGTTTTTATACATGCTGACTTCTATGCACTGACTACCATTGGCCAAATCCTTTTATCTCTCACCTGAACTGTTGTAGTTGTGTCTTTATTTTTTTTTCTGTGCCTCTAATTCTGCCCCTGCCTTAAATCCATCCACCACTGCAGAGAGTGTAATCACTCAATGCTAAAAATCATTTCCCTCGTGCCTTTCTTTCCTATGAAATTCTTATTCATCTTTTAAAACTCACTTCAGAAATTATCTCCTCAATAAAGCTTTCCTTGGATGCTTTATTGAAGCATTCATGTATTCCCTGTGCACAATTTTAACGTATTTTCCATGTGTTGAAATTGTGTGCAGTGGTTTCTTCCATTAAAATGTAAGTTCCTGCAGGCAGAAACCATAACTTTCTTCCTGCCACAATGACCTAAGATAGTAACATAATAGTTGCTTAATAAATGTCAGACTGCACTAAGCAGTAATACTGGACTAGGCAGTGAGGACATATTGGGCTTCATTAATTCATTATTTATCTAGCACTGTTAAGGGCTGAATTGTGCACCCCATCCCCTTCATGTGTTGAAACTCCTGATATCTCAGAATGTGACTGTATTTGGAGATAGTTTCTATAAAGAGGTAATAAATCTAAAATGCACTTTTAGGTCAAACCCTAATCCAATATTACTGAGGTCTCTATAAGAAGAGATTAAGACACAAACAAAAGGAAAGAACCATCTATAAGCCAAGGAGAGCAGTCTCAAGAAAACAATCCTGCTGATATGTTGATCTCAGTTTTCTAGCCTCCAGACTGTGAGAAAATATATTTTTATTCTTTAAACTACCCAGCTGTGGTACTTTTAAAGGCAGCCCTGGCAAATTAATAAAAACATGTGTGATGTGTTAGGTGCTATTCTGGTTCTTAGGGAGATTTAGATGAATCCCCCACACACAAGGTCCTTGCCCTTTTGGAGCTTGGGGTCTACTGAGTATCTCTTATATGCGAACAGCTATTCAATTCAGCACAATAAATGGGCCCCACATGCCAAGCCATGAGTGACACAACCAAATACCCAGTCTCAAGGAATGAAGAAACGATTCAAGGCCATAAAACTGAGGACACCTATGTCCTTGGGAATGCTAAAATGAAGAGGGATTGTTTAGGGCAAAGTCAATGGAGAAGATATCTAAAAAGATATCAAAGGAAGTAGAAGTTCAGAGAGGCAGGGCTGTGACCGAGAGGAACAGGACCTAGCCCCAGAGAAGAGAGCAGCACGAGCTAAGATTTGGAGAAGGCTAGCCCACTCTCTACAGGGAGTAGAGTGGAGACTGTAGCAAGATCATCTGTCAGAGAATGATGAGAGTAAGAGTAACTGCCACTATTCTATGTGCCAAGTACTGTGCTCAATGCTTCATAAACATTGCCTCATTTAATCTTTAAGGCATGGCTATAAGTAGGTATTATTATTTTCAACTTACAGGCCAAAGCCCAAGACTTAAAACAGTAAAGCAGTTATCTATGGCTATTACAGATTATTTGATAAAATAATCAATGAAAGAATAGATGATACCTAGCCAGTAATTAATTTTAAAAATGTGAGATCCTTTAGTAGAGGAAGTAATGAAATGAAAATAACTGAAAACTTGATCTAGTGGCCACTTGTAGGATGATACAGATCACTGGGTCTCAAACTTGGCTTCCCATTAAAATCACCCAGAGGGCTTTGAAAAATCCTGATGCCAAACTGTACCCTAGTTCCCAAGAGCTTTACCAGAAATCTCTGTTATCCTAGATCTTTCTTGTATTCTGTTCTCCCCTTCACACACAGGCTGATCACAGTTCCCTCCGCCTCTTCTCTCTAGTTCCATTGCAATTATTTTCATTTGATTTTGCCTATTTCCATATAAAATAACTCTCTTAAAAATATGGTGCCGGATGTGAACTTTCCTCTCATAGTAAATCTACTGAGCACTGTTCATCTCTTCATTGATATGAACAGATTTAGAAGCAAATCGTAGACCTTTAAATTTTCTCCCAAGTTCCTGAGCATACGTGAACAGCCTCTCTCTCTCTCTCTCTCTCTCTCTCTTTCTCTTTCTCCCCCCCCTTCTCCCTCCTGTTCATTCCTCCGTTCATCCAACTATAGCACTGGCAGAAAGGGGTGTTTCTAGTATATATTGTAAATATGCAATCCTTTCTTCTTAATTTACCGATGTCTTTGCATAGTTGCTTAATCTCCTATACCTAGGATAAACTTCTATTTATTTGTCTGTCTGAATTTTCTTCTTTCATCCACTGAGTTTCCCAAGGATTAAGAGCCACACTTGCTTTATTTACCCTGAATACCACCTAGTACCAACCTGCTTTCAAAGTTGTAGTAAATGTTTTTTCAAGAAAGAGATCAACAACTCTTCTGCCAAAAATAAAAAATAAAAGCTAAGGGCTTGCGTGGCCTATCTGAACATATTAGCTCTAGCTTCAGTGTGAATTTTAAATTCAGATGGAAAACACAGCTGGCAGGGCAGGAGCTATGTTTTCATCAGCCCGCCAAGGCTGGATATGACCAGATGCTTTGGCATAGGAGGGGACAGGGGTGAACGGGTCGGCTCAGAGAACCTTTTGATCCGACTTGCAGCACAATGATTCTGCTGGAGTGATTCATCTCACTCAGTTTCTAGTTTCCTACCGGCAACACAATCAATCCTTTTAAACATTGGTTCTGTTCTTAAATAGATCCATTACCCCAGAGTTCATACAGACTGAAAATATAAGTATGGTAAAGAACAGTTTAGATAAATTAACATAAGGCAGGTCCATTGATTTGTGAAAGGGAAGTTTGGGATGTGTTATTCCATCCTCTGAGAATATTGCCTAGAGCAGTCCTCTCTTAACAAATGCCTACCTAGCCCTGCCCTCAGAGGTGGCCAACTGTATTTCTTACATGTTTCAGGGGGACAGAGAAACAGCGAGGTTATTGATTCTACATATATCTGAAACAATTTCAGTCTGAGATGCTTGTGGGTCAGCAAATGATTCTGCCCTCCATGTGGTCACTGGAATCTTAATAAGAAATGGAGATGTCAGAAAATCCTGGACTGTTCTGATAGTCTTAAAGTTACTAGCCAAATACATTATGAAGCAAATTTCAAATTAGAAATTTGTGCAAATGCATTCTGAAGAGGATACCTGAGGTTCTATGGCTGAGATGGCCATCCAAAGGAATTCTTTAAGAGGAGTGCAAACACAGTTTGTCATCAAATCCCTTCAAGACTACCTTTCAGGGAAAGTGGGAAGAACAACTTACAATTTATCTTAAAAAGTGTTCATATTAGGCCTTGTTATTTTGCTTTTCAGAAATGTTCCAGACATTGCAAATAGCTTATGCTGAGTGAAGGATGACAGGTCAATTAGCTGCCAAATCAAGGATGAGAAGACTGGGGGACAAATTGGTACTGGAAAATTCCACTTACCTGAGCAGCCAGCATCCAAGAGAGGCTGACATTTAGGAGAAAATAAATACAGAGTTCTCCTGGTGCCTTTAATAATGTGGCATTAGAAAGAACAAGCTAAAAAACTCAACCAAAGACAGACAATGGCAACTTCCTGGTTTTTTTTTTTTTTAAATAATAACCACACATGGCATGGGATGCAGCTCCAGTCATAACAATGAACAAAAGAGAGTAAATACACCTCGAGAGTTGGGGTTCTGAACGACAGTGATCACTTGCCAAAGATGATTGTGTGACTACTAAACACAGCTATTTTCTTGGCCATTCGTCAAGAGCTGAAGAGCATGGGTACCAGGAATTTTTCCTGTGTGAAAGGTGGGCTTGCAGAGCTCAAACGCTCATGAGGCCCAAGCACCATCACTAAACTAAAAAGAATTTATTTTCTTAAAACCGAATGACCGAATGGGCGGAGGTCACAAAGCCCTGCCTTATTA
Source organism: Tarsius wallacei (assembly GCA_963574415.1). Lineage (NCBI taxonomy): Eukaryota > Metazoa > Chordata > Mammalia > Primates > Tarsiidae > Tarsius > Tarsius wallacei. Next base: position 6,689 of record CAUYQG010298859.1, read on the forward strand.
GAGGGAAGCTTTCATAACGCTGGATTTAGTTAAGAAGAGAACAGTTCTTAACATGCTCTGGAATTAGAAAAACGGAAAGCTAATTCTTTAAGGAAATCAACTTAAAACCAGGAACAGCAAATGTCATTAAGATGTTCAATTGAATACATTGGTTATGAATGCTAACGTAATTGAATGGATGCAGATAGACTGCAAAATTGTCCATTTTCCTCTAAGTTTTCATGGTCTGGTTCATTATTTTACTTGAGTGAGTCATGGGTTTCATGCCTCCAAAGCCCTCCTGGGCAGGGGTGTGCCCACCAGCAGGCAAGGCCTGTTGCAGCATTAAAATGAGTTACTAGCTGTTTTTGCTGCCAAATAGGGGATGATTTTTTCCTAGATGTAGGATAAGCAGTGATAAAACTGCCCAGTCTGAGTTTTTTATTCTGAATAAAAAGTGAAAACTACTTAATCATGAGGTAACACAGCACTTTAATAGTGGATCCAAACAATTTTTTTAAAAAGACCCTATGGCATAATGGAGAACCTGATGCCATTGCAGGTAATTATGGTCCAGAGAGAGAGAAATAGTAAAGAGGTTGAAAGATGCTAAATGTAAAGGTCAGGGATGATAGTTATTCTTTTGGACTATATTTAAGTTTAAGACTGTCCCCTTTGGGATGTTCTTTTTTAGGATGGAAATACCAATTTAAGCTTTAACCCTTCCATTAAAATTTTATGAAGGACTTTAGCTCTGATATAATACACGTATTTAGTGCTGTGTGTGCTGGGGAGAAATGGCCTAGAACCTGAAAGTGCTATGGGCAGACCCTGAATTCAGCAACATGTCTACTTGAAGTCAACTCAAACTGTACAAGTTCACATGTATGTTTCTGAATCACTTTTATTTTTAACAACTTTGTTGAGGTCGACATAATAACTGTATATATTTCAACATATATAATTTTGATACATTTGGACACATCCATACACCCATGAAACTATCACCATAGCCAAGACAGTGACCATAGTCATTACCCCTAAAAGTCTGAGTCCTTTTGTAATCTCTCCCTCCTCACCCTCCACCCCCAGGCAACCACTCATCTGTCACTATAAATTAATTTGCATTTTCTGGAATTGTATATAAATGGAATCATATGTATTCCTTTTTTGCCTGGTTTATTTCCCTCAGCATAATCATTTTGAAATTCACCCACATTGTTGTATATATGAATAGTTCACCCCTTTTTATTGTAGGTTAGCGTTACATTGAATGAATATACCAAAATTTGTGTATCCCTTTTTATGTATGTAGCATTTATTCCATTGTGTGGATATACCATAACTTATTTATTTGCCCACTGATAGATATTTAGGTTGTTTTTAGGTTTTGGCAATTAAAAATGAAGAGGCTAAGGACATTCTTGTGCAGGTCATTGTATGGACAGTTTTTTCTTTTTCTGTCATGGGTAAATACCTGAGTCATATGGTAGGTATATGTTTAATTTTAAAATGTTGACATATTTTTATTCTCATTGAGTTCTGAATATTTTAAAATTTCCTTTGAGACATATTATGTGTGTTCATGTATACATATGCATATATATGATTTTTGTTAATATATAATGTACATATTTATGGGGCACATGTAATATTTTGATACATGCAAATAATGTGTGATGATCAAATCAGGATAACTGGGATATCCATCACCTCAAACATTTATTATTTCTTTGTGTTGAGAACATTTCAAATCTTCCCTTCTAGCTATCTGAAATATACAATACATTGTTAACTATAGCCACCCTATTGTGCGGTAGAACACTAGAATTTATTTCTTCTATCTAAATGTATATACTCATTAACCAACAATTCTTCGTTCCCCCACTCCTCTTTCCAGACTCTGATAACTGTCATCTGACACTCTACCTCCATAAGATCAACTTTTTTAGCTGCCACATGAGTGAGAACATGCAATATTTGTTTTTCTTTGCTTGGCTTATTTCAATTAACATAATGACCTCTGGTTCTATCCACGTTGCTGCAAATAACATAATTTTATTCTTTTTTATGGCAGAAAAGCATTCTGCTGTGTATATTTATCACATTTTCTTTATCTGTTTGTCCACTGATGAACACTTCCATTGGTTCTTTATCTTTGCTGTTGTGAATAGTGTTGCAATGAACATGGTAACGCTTTGATACACTGATTTGCATCAATACCCAGTAGTGGAATTGCTAAATCATATTGTAGTGGGTTTTTAAATTTTATTTATTTATTTCTCAATTCCTTGAGAAATCTCCATACTATTTTCCATAGTGGCTGTACTAATTTACATTCCTACCAACAGTGCCCAAGCGTTTCCTTTTCTCCACATTCTCCCCAGCATTTATTCTTCCTTTTCTTTTTAATAGTAGCCATTCTTACTTAGGAAAGGTGATATTTCACTGTGGTTTTTATTTACATTTTCTTGATGATTAGTGATGTTTAGCATTTTTAAATATACCTGTTGGTCACTTAATATGTCTTCTTTTGAGAAATGTCTATTCATGTCTTTCCCTGCCTTTTAATGTTTTTTTTTTTGTTTGTTTTTTACTGTAGAGTTATTTGAGTCCTTTGTATATTCTGGATATTAATTTCAAATAAATGATTTGCAATTTTTTTTCTCCCCCTCAGCTAGTTGTCTCTTCACTGTTGATTGTTTTCTTTGCTGTGCAGAAGTTGTTTAGTTCGGTCACATTTGTCTATTTTTGTTTTTTTTTGTTTTTTGAGTTGGAGTCTCACTCTGTCGCCCAGACTGGAGTACAGTGGCTGCTCTCGGCCACCGCAGCCTCGACCTGCTGGGTTCCCGCGATCCTTCCGCCTCAGCCTTCCAAGTAGCTGGAACTACAGGCGTGCGCTACCACGCCCGGCTAATTTTTTGATTTATTGTAGAGATGAGGTCTCCCTTGCCCAGGTGGGTCTCGAACCCGCCGGCTCAGGCAATCCACTCACCTCAGCCTCCCAAGGCGCGGGATTACAGGCTGAGCCACCGAGCCCAGCTTATTTTTGTTTTGATTGCCTGTGCTTTTGAGATGTTAGTCATAAAATCTTTTCCTAGACCAATGTCCTGAAGCATTTATTCTATGTTTTCTTCTAGTAATTTTATAAGTTTTTGGTCTTGTGTTTAAGTCTTTAATCCATTTGAGCTGATTTTTGTACGTGGTGAGAGATAGGAGTCCAATTTCTTTCTTTTGCATATGATTATACAATTTCCCCAACACCATTTATTGAAGGCTGTCCTTTTACCAATGTATGTTCTTGGTGCCTTTGTTGAAAATCAGTTGGCTGTAACTGCATGGATTTATTTCTGGATTCTCTATTTTGTTCTACTGGTCTATATGTCTTCTCACTCACCTACCCTCAACCCCAACCAATATCGTGCTATTCTGGTTACTATAGCCTTATAATATATTTTAAAGTCAGGTAGTGTAATGCCTCCAGCTTTGTTCTATTTGCTCAGGGATGCTTTAGCTTTTCATGCTCTTTCTTGGTTCCATATAGATTTCAGGATTATTTTTTATATTTCTGTGAAAAATCATGTTGATACTTTGATAGGAATGCATTGAATCTGTGGATTTGTGTAGTACGGTCATTTTAGCAATATTAATTCTTCCAATTTATGAGCATGAGATGTCCTTCCATCTGTTTGTGTCCTCTTCAATTCCTTTCATCAGTGTTTTTTGTTTTCCTTGTAGAGGTCTTTACTTTCTTGATTAAATTTATTCCTAGGTGTTTTATTATTGTTGTTGTTGTTTTCAGCAATTGTAAATGGGATTGATTTCATGATTTTTTTTCCAGCTAGTTCATTATTGGTGTATAGAAAACTGCCGAGGAGTGGGAGGTGGTGGGATTGGCAGTTGAGGGAAACTGCTGGTGTGTGTGTGGGGGGGGGGCACACACCTCATCAACAAGGGTACCTGCGTAATGAACATTTGTATACCTGAATTATATCCCACATCTTTAAAATAAAAAATTTTTAGAAAAGAAATGCTGACGATATTGTATGTTAATTTTTGTATCTTGCAACATTACTGAATTTATCTAAGAGCTGTTTTTTTGGGGAGAGTCTTTGAGTTTTTCTAGATATAGGATCATACCATCTGCAGAGAGGGATAATTTGAGATCCCTCTTTCCAATTTGGATGTCTTATTTTATTCTCTTGTCTGATTGCTCTGGCTAGGACTTCCCATACCATGTTGAATGGGGGGGGGGTGGTGGTGGTGGGGGGGTGGTGGTGGTGTTGGTGGTGATGAAAGTAGGTATTCTTGTTTTGTTCCAGTTCTTAGAGGAAAAGCTATCAGTTTTCCCTCATTCAGTATGATCTTAACTGTGGGTTTGTCATATATAGCTTTTATTATGTTGAAGTATGCTCCATCTTTGCCTAGTTTGTTTAGAGTTTTTGTGATGAGGAGATGTTGAATTTTATCAAACACTTTTTTCTGCACCAGTTGAGATGAACATATGGTTTTTGTCCTTCCTTCTGCTGATATGATCTGTTGTGTTTATTGACTTGTGTATGTGGAACAATCCTTGCATCTCTGGGATAAATCTCACTTAATCATAGTGTATTATCTTTTTGATGTGCCTTAGCTTTGTGATGTGGATTCAGTTTGCTAGTATTTTGTTGATTTTACAGATTTTTGTAGAATTTTGTACTGTGTTTTGGATGTATCTTTGTGAATTTGGTTTGCTAGTATTTTGTTGAGGAATTTTGTGTCTGTGTACATAAAGGATACTGGTCTGTAGTTTTGTTTTTGTTTTTTATTTACCTTGTCTGGTTTTGGTATCAGGGGAATGGCATCCTCATAGAATGAATTAGAAAGAATTCCTTTCTCTTCAATTTTTTGAAGAGTTTGAGGAGATTTGGTGTCAGTTCTTCTGTGTAAGTTTGTTAGAATTTGGCAGTGAAGCTGTCTAGTCCTGGGCTTTTCTTTGTTGGAAGACTTTTTATTACGGATTCAGTCTCATTATTTGCATTGATCTATTCAGGTTTTATATTTCTTCTTTGCTTTACCTAGGTGAGTTGTATGTGTCCATGCATTTATCTGTTTCTTCTAGGTTTTCTAGACTGTAGAGTTCATGCTAGTCTCTGATGATCTTTTGTCTCCCTCTCTGCCTCCCTCCCTCTTTCCCTCCCTCCTCCCCTCTCCCTTTCTCCCTTTTTTCTGCCTCCCTCCCTCCCTCCCTCCCGACCTCATCTCTAAAAAAAAATGAAATAAAAATAAATACCTAAGTGTGGTGGCACATGCCAGGAGTCCCAGCTACTCAGGAGACTGAGGCAAAAGGATCACCTGAGTCCAGGAGGTCAAAGCTGCTGTGAGCTCTGATCATGCCAGTATACTACAGCCTGAGTGAGGGAGCGAGAGAGAGCGAGAGAAAGACAGAACAGGGGCG
>CAUYQG010298865.1:0-15171 GCA_963574415.1 Tarsius wallacei
GGGCTCAGTGGCTCAGCCTGTAATCCCGCGCCTTTGGGAGGCTGAGGTGAGTGGATTGCCTGAGCCCACGGGTTCGAGACCCGCCTGGGCAAGCGAGACCTCATCTCTACAATAAATCAAAAAATTAGCTGGGCGTGGTAGCGCGCGCCTGTAATTCCAGCTACTTGGAAGGCTGAGGCGGAAGGATCACCAGAGCCCAGCAGGTCGAGGCTGCGGTGGCTGGGAGTGGCCACTGCACTCCAGTCTGGGTGACAGAGTGAGACTCCAACTCAAAAAAAAAAAAAAAAAAATTGTCCATTAGGCCACAAAAAAGTCCAAGAAACCCCCAAACTCAGTATCATATGGACTATATTCTTTTATATTCATTGTTTTAAAATTACAAATCAACGATAAAATCTTTTTTAATCCCATACATTTATAAATTGAAGAAAAATATTCTACAAAATTCATGGGTTATAAGGCAATTCCAGCAAAATTTACAAAGTAGAAACTGAACTACAAAAATACTACATACCACAATTTAGGGATAGGGAGAATATAGCTAAAGTGATCCTTAGAAGGAAAATTACAGCTTTATACTTAAATGTATTAAAAATGAAAAAGTAGGCCAGATGTGGTGGCTCATACCTGTAATCCCAGCACTTTGGAGGGCCAAGGTGAGAGGACTGCTTGAGCCCAGGAGTTTGAGACCAGCCCGGGCAATAAACTGAGATCCTGTCTCTAGAAAAAATAGAAAAATTAGCCAGACATTGTAGTATGTTCCCAGCTATTAGAGAGACTGGATCAGGAGGAATGCCTGGGCTCAGGAGGTCAAGGCTGCAGTGGGCTGTGTCCATGCCACTGCACTCCAGCCTGGGTGACAGAGTGAAACTCTTGTCTCAAAAAAAAACAACAAAAAACTAATAAAAGAACAACAGCACAAAGGAAGAAGAAAATAATAAAAGCAGAGGATTTATGGTATAGAATAAGATGTTGCCTGAATCCAGAAATTAAAAAAAAAAAAAAAAAGCTAAAAGCAAAAGTCAATACAATAGAAAACAATTTTATTTATTTTTAGTTGAGGTCTCACTCTGTTGCCCAGGCTAGATACAGTGGCACAATCATGGCTCATTGCAGCCTCAGATTCCTGGGCTCAGGTGATCCTCCCACCTCAGCTTCCCAAATAGCTGGGACTTGCTTGTGCAACCACAACTGATTAATTTTTAAATTTTTTTAATAGGAACAAGATCTCACTATGTTATTCAGTCCGGGCTCAAACTCCTGTGCAAAACAATCTTGGCCTTCTGTCTTGACCTTCCAAAGTGTTGGGATTACAGGCAGAAGCCACCATGCCCAGCCTAGAAAAAAATTTTTAAAAAAGGAAAGAGAAAAAAAAAATATAAGGATGAAGAGTAAAATTAAAAGCTGATTTTTAAAAAAGACTACAAAAATAGGTAAAACCAGACAGACTGATTTATTTTTGTTATTTTGAGTTGGCATCTCACTCTGTGTCCCAGGCTGGAGTGTAAGTGGCATGCTCACAGCCACTACAGCGTCGACCTGCTGTTCTCAGGCGATTCTTCTGCCTCAGCATTCTAAGTAGCCGGAACTACAGGTGCAGCACTACCACACCTGGCTAATTTTTTTATTTATTGTAGAGATGAAGTCTTGCCAAATTGCCCAGGCTATTCTGGAACCCGTGGACTCAGGAAATCCCCTCACCTCGGCCTCCCAAAGTGCTGGGATTGCAAGGCTTTAGCCATAGCACCTGCCTGATTTTTTTTTTTTTTAATGGGAAAGGCAGAGATAAACAACAGAAACTTAAAGTGAGTTATGATTATTTGATACAATAGAGATCTTTACAGTTCAGTTAGTAAATTTGAATAATCAGATGAAATGAATACTGATTTTTGCTAGAAATATATCATTTTTTGAGTTGGAGTTTCACTCCATTGCCCAGGCTGGAGTGCAGTGGCACATTCACGGCCACCTCAGCGTTGACCTGCTGGGCTCAACCGATCCTTCTGCTTCAGCCTTCGAAGTGGCTGGAACTACATGTGCATGCTACTGTGCCCGGCTAATGTTCTGAGTTTATTTGTAGAGACGAGATCTCGGCAAGTTGCCTGGGCTGGTCTCAAACCCGCGGGCTCAGGCAATCCACTTACCTCGGCCTCCCAAAGTGCTGGCATTACAGGTTGAGCCACCGAGCCCAGCCACAAATATATAAATTTTAAAAATTGACTCTACGATTGGAAACCTCAGTAGAATAATGACCATATATTACAAACTGAATCAGTAGTTTAAAATTATCTGTCCAATGAAGGTAAGAGGTCTAGGTGGATTTACAGGTGAATTTTTCCAAATGTTCAAGGACTAGATAATTCCTATATTACTCTAGTTGTTTCCAAGAACAAAAAAAGAAACATTAAACTATACAGTATATGAGTTTATAGCCTTGAAAAATAACTTTCTGTGTTTATGAAGGGAAAAAATCAGAAACAATTTATATCCAAATATTTTATTGGACTTAAACAAATCTTGACTATATGAGTAAATTCAACATTCATAAGTAAGTAGTATAGTATTATGAATTGATTCCTATTTTAAAATAAGGACTTAGTGATCAGATATTTTGGGGCAAATGTTATATGTTATGGGATATACACTGTTAAATTTAGGACATGAATTATTATAAGTACATGAATTATTATAAGTACATCATAAAGTTGTGGCATTATTTTAGCAACTATTTTCTGAAATGTAATTATAGTTTTCAAAACTAAAGGAATGAATGTATATTTATAGGGAAGAAAATAAAATAGATAGCTTTTTACACTTTTTGAGTTGGAGTCTCACTGTGTCGCCCAGGCTGGAGTGCAGTGGCTGCTTCTGGCCACCACAGCCTCGACCTGCTGGGCTCTGGCGATCCTTCCGCCTCAGCCTTCCAAGTAGCTGGAACTACAGGCGCACGCTACCACGCCCGGCTAATTTTGTAATTTATTGTAGAGATGAGGTCTCGCTTGCCCAGGCGGGTCTTGAATCCGCGGGCTCAGGCAATCCACTCACCTCAGCCTCCCAAGGCGCGGGATTACAGGCTGAGCCACTGAGCCCGGCTGCTTTTTACACTTTTTATTTCAGGAATTTTATTCGTATGTTGATTTTAAAACCTGATTTGTAGTGAGAATCTTGATACTGTACTTTCTGATTTCTTTTAACAGCTGTGGTAATATCTTAAAAATACAGAATTAACAGTTGTTTTTAAAAGTTTATTCTAAATCAGGGCTTTCAAAATCTTGTCACTGACACGATGGCTCACACCTATAGTCCCAGTACTTTGAGAGGCCGAAGCAGGGGGATTGCTTGAGCCCAAGAGTTCAAAACCAGCCTAGGTAACATTGTAGATACTTCGTCTCTACAAAAATTCAAAAAATTAGCCAGATTGATGGCATGCGCCTGTAATCCCAGCTACTTGGGAGGGTTTGGCAGAAGGATCGCCTGAGTTCAAGGCTGCGGTGAGCCATGATGGTGCCACTGCATTTCAGCCTGGGCAATAGAGTGAGACCCTGACTAGAAAAAAATATTTTTTGTCTTTGCCATTACTCATAAGTCCTAATTGTGTTGATGGGTGTTACTGCCAGGCTTAATAAATAAGAAAGAGAAAAAGGGAAAGAAAGGAAAAGTGACATTAATATTGTTTACCTATGTTCTAGTAATACCATATTATCAAATGCAGATAATCAATATCTTATTCTCAAGTTTAGCTGCTGCTCTTAATTTCTTGTCTAATTGACTTTACTTTCTCTTATTTACCCAGTAGAAATTAAAACTTTAAACCTCAGGGCTATGAAACCTGAGGTTAGAAGATTTGAGAGGTCACTTATGCTTAGGTTCCTGCTTGGTAAACAGTATTTAATCATTTCATTATTTCAAGCATTAAGTGTACAATGATGAGCAAAAACCAGCAGGATTCTTGCTCTCATGGAGCTTACAGTATAGTGGAGAAGAAATGCAATATTTATTTGTCTAAATACTTATACAGACTAATACATATTTGCAATTTTTGAAGGAGAGGTTTATAGAGATGTAAGTCAATAATAGGAAGAGTGATCTAGTTAGGAATTTGAGGGAGAGCTTCCTGGGGGAATTACTTCTTGACTTGAGATGTGAAAGATGAAAATGAGGTAGTAGAGAAGTGTTATAGAGAAGAGATACCAGCAGGTACAAAAAGGCCCTGAGGCAGGAGGGGAAATAAGTTGCTAAAGGGGCTATTTATTTATAGAATGTGGTTGATTATAATGATAGTTCAGAAATAAGTTGGATAGAAAAATAGTACAAACAGATTTCTAGATCTTTCTGTACCAGGTTTTCATGGTGTATGTTCTGTTTTATTTGAAGTAAACTGCAAGAATGTTAGATTTACCTACATTTGAATGTGAGTTCAAGATCCATTATAAAGTCAAATTATTTTGACAGTATCCACAGTTATTTCTTTTTTTGTAATTTGGAGTTACTAAAGATTGTTATCTAATTAATATGTACAACAATTATTGAAAAGTCAAAGCATAAACTAATTTTTATAGGAGGTTGCTTGATACTACTTTGCAAGATTTTTTAAAAACTTCTTTTGGAGTGCAGTTCTTGTTACTTTACTGCCAGGTTTCCATTGGGTTGATAATTTACTCTTGTTTCTTATTGTTATTTTGCTTGAGTTATAGATCAGATGCAGTTCTATAAATAGAATAGGTTGTATTCTACCGAGAGAGTGTCTATTTTTAAATTGTATGCTAACTTAATGACTATGGGAGTTAATTAGAAGAATAGAACTGAAATGAGAACTTAAATTAATCACTATTCCTTATTAAGTTTTTCTTAGTAACGAAAGAGGACCACAACAACAGAGATTCATGTTTGCATTCATAGCAAAAGGGGATAGGTGAGAGAACTTTTCATAGAAGCGACATATCATCTACATGTACATATCGTCTACATTTACTGAGGTAAATGTAGTGAGTTCATGGTTCTTCCAGTAGACGGTACTACTTGCTGTACAAATAAGTTCCTTTTAGGTGCATTTAGTCTGAGGCATGGTTAGAAGCTGTTTTATCATTTTTCTTGCTGGCAAACTTTCTCGAAAGAATGACAGTCTTTCTGCTATTATGAGACTGTAGTTTTTGCCTTTGACTATTCATGTTTAATTTCTACTTTAAAAAAAATCTACCCATTGGTATGTTTTTCTTTGTTTTTTACTCCTAAAATACTGTAGTGTTTTTCTTTAGAAATTCATTTCCATCCTTTGGTAGAGCTTTTATTGGCTTCTGATATAAGATCAAGATCCTTCTAGTCTGGATGTGGTAACTCATTCCTGTAATCCTAGCACTTTGGGAGGCTGAGGCAGACGAATTGCTTGGGCCCAGGAGTTTGAGATTGTAGTGAGCTATGACCTCTTCTCTACAGAAAATAACTAGGCTGTATTCCCAGCTTCTCAGGATGCTGAGGTGGAATGATTGCCGGAGTCCAGAAGGTCGAGGCTGCTGTGAGCTGTGATCATTGTGATCGTGCTATTATGCTCTAGAGCCTGGGCAACAGAGTGAGACCCCAGCTCAAAACAAACAAACAAAAAATTACTTCTCATCAGCTCATAAGACTAAGGTTCCTTTTTCACACTTCAGATAAATGTTAGGAAAACATCTTTTTAAACTTAGAATTAGAAAAATGCAATTACTTCTCTTTGGAATTCAAACTAAACATTAATATTATCTTTCATGGTTATTGTTTGGTGTGTAAAACTGAACTTCCCCTTAAAAAAACTATACATCGGCTGGGCATGGTGGCTCAGCCTGTAATTCCAGCACTTTGGGATGCTGAGGCTAGAGGATTGCCTGAGCCTAGGGGGTTCGAGACCAGCCTGGGCAACTTGGTGAGACCTTGTTTCTGCAATAAAGTGCACAAAAATTAGCTGGGCATGATGGTGTGCATCTGTAGTTCTAGCTAGTTGGAAGGCTGAGGTGGAAAGATAGCCTAAGCCCAGCAAGTCGAGACTGTGGTGGCCATGAGCGTGCCACTGCACTTCAGCCTGGGCAACAGCGTAAGACTCCAACTCAAAAAAAAAAAAAGCTATACTATCAAAAGTTGTGGACTGAAAATTCTATATATTGGAGGAATTGAGAGGTAAGTGGGATAAGTGGCTACAATGAGTAAGTTTGTTAAATCCTCATTTCTCACAACATAGTAATGTGTTTAAAATTGGTATTTAATCAGTTGGCACTGATAGATTATCTTCTCCGTTCCTTTAACAGGAGCATGAATCTGAAGGTGGAAGAACACCTTTGATGAAAGCTGCAAGAGCTGGTCATTTATGCACTGTGCAGTTTCTTATTAGCAAAGGTAAAGAAAAATGCAAGTGATCATTTTTAAGAGGCTACTGTTTCTTAAAAAAAAAATTCCAAAATTGTTGTAATTTGTATTAAGGCTACTTTACCTACAGTACAAGTTCTGTGTTCTAGTCTTTTGTTGTTGTATTTTATTTAGTAAGCATGGAGTTTGGGAAGTGCTTACTGGGAATTTTCTTTATTCTGAGTTTCAAGCTTTTATCTAACAGCATATGGTTGCTTATAGAAGTTGGGAAAGCCAAATGTAAAATGTCCAGCTGTAATTAAGTGGATGTTTAACTGTTAATGATAAGGCAGTTCTGCTGGAGATGAGGTTGGGCAGAGAGAAGGTCTGCTACTGTGGCACTTTTTGTGGTACAGTTGAATTAACTGAATTTATAAGGGTCTTGTTTTCATAGTCCTATAGAAATTCTATTGTTGGCTGGGCATGGTGGCTCAAGCTTGTAATCCCAGCACTTTCGGAGGCCGAGGAAAGAGAATTGCCTTGAGCCCAGGGGTTCAAGACCAGCCTGGGCAACTTGGTGAGACCTCGTCTCTACAATATATCAAAAAATTAGCCGGGCGTGGTAGCACATGCCTGTAGTTCCTGCTACTTGGAAGGCTGAAGCAGAAGGATCGCCTGAGCCCAGGAGGTCGATGCTGGGGTGGCTGTGAGCATGCCACTGCACTCCAACCTGGTTGACAGAGTGAGACTCTGACTAACAAGAAAAAAAAATTCTATTGTTAGGAAGCCATCATACTTAGAGAAACAAATAACTGAATACCACATATTCTCACTCATAAGTGGGTCCTGAACTTTAATTGCATTAGCACAAGGGAAGGATCAGCAGTCACTGGACACTGCCAGGGGAGGAAAGGAGGGCATATAACAACACAAAGGGTACCTGGTCCCAAACCAGGGGAATTGAGGACTTGTTGGAGGCCCAAAATTCACTTGCACGCAGCCTGCTTGTGTAGTTAATCCTGAATTGTACCCCACATCTCTATAATTAAAAAAAAAATTAAAACTCAAAAATCCCCAAAATTCTGTTGTTAGAATAATATATTTACTTAGGCAAAGAATTTCAACTGTTAGATGAAGAATTAGTTTAAGACTGTTTACTGTAGAAAAGTAAAATGCTGCTGAACCAATGTTAGGTTGAATCATATAAAATTGTCATTTTATGAATCAAAAATGGTAATGTAAGCAGTTTCATTTGGGTCAGCCTCTTTGTATAGTGTTAGAGGTACTTTGGCATCTGATGAAAGATCCTAAGATAGGATGATAAAAATGCAAGAAAGATATACTCAGGTGGTGTCATGTTATTAAAATAAAAAATTTATGTTCATATTCCAGTAGAATTCTGACATTTTGTGACACTAAAAATGCAGGGTGTTATAATGCAGGGTGAGATTTTATCACTTTAAATATACTTGTTTTCTTCTTTAATTGGATAAAACTAGTGTTATTTTCTTCATATCTCATTTTTGCTGCCAAGTAAGGCATATCTTTACATAATACTCTATAACATAGTCTGTAAAATCTACCTCAACTACACAGGAGTAATAAATAGATAGATAACTTTTGGAGTTTTCTTATGCTTCTTTACTAAACAGCTTGCTAAAAAATTTAGTCAGGCTTGTTAGAAATAGGAACACATTGATTATATCCTTTCTTGGTTTAAATAATCCCATCATCTCTAAAACAATCTCATGTTGCTAATGTAAAGATGCTCATTGCTGTGTCTTGCCTTTCCCAAAAGGTACTTTTATGCAAGTTAGGATTAGATTCAGTTGGATATTTTCTGAAAATTAAATAAATTAGTAATAGTAGTTTCAACCATTGGTTATTTTTCTCTTAAGTCTAATTAAGAAAAAAGGAAGAATGAATATTTCTGTAGTCTTAACTTCCTAGGTAAGTTTGGGATTATTAAAGGTTGTTGAACTAAAAACCACCTACATTTTCCAGAGGGCAAAAATAATTTATCAAAAAAGAAGCTAAGAAGCTGAGAAGATTTTGCATTTAGCCTTTTTTTTTTTTCAGGTCATACTATACAAAGCTATCGAACAACTTAGTAAATAGCCTTTCAAATAACATATTTGTATAATCTGCTCTTATCTTCATGTCCAGATCCCCCCTGACTTTTAAATTACACAATATGAAAAATTATATGTCTCTTAAATATTGCTTTAAAAAAAAAATCTGTTCTCTCTACTTTGAGACCTGGCTATATTGCCGCCTTTTAGAAGTCGATAAAAAATACCTTTGAAACATTTTGAGTTACATACATTGATATTATTTGATGCTTACATTAACCTGTATATATTTATTAATCTTAGTCTTCTAGATTTTCCATTTTAAAAGTGATATTGAATGAACGAACTACAACTACGCGCAACAATGTGGATGAATCTCACAAATATAATATTGAGCGAAAGAAGCCAGACACAAAAGAGTACATTGTATGATTCCATTCATATAAAGTTTAAAAACTAAAACTAGTTTGGAAGTCAGGGTAGTAGTTACTATTGGGGGGTTGGGTAGTGACTGAAAGGGCACAAAATGGGGCTTTTGGTATGTGGATTATGTTCTGTTTCTTGATCTGGGTGCTGGTTGCACAGGTGTGTTCACTTGGTGAAAAATTTCCAAACTATACACTTATGATTTGTATACTTTTTTGTATCTATGTTGTACTTCAAAACAATCTTTAAAATGATATTGACTGTGAACTGGCTTGATTCCAACCTTTGCTAAGATTGCTGTTTTTCTTCAAAGGTGCCAATGTTAATAGGGCTACAGCTAATAATGATCATACAGTAGTGTCGCTGGCTTGTGCAGGAGGCCACCTGGCAGTTGTTGAGCTACTCTTGGCTCATGGGGCTGACCCTACTCACCGACTCAAGGTATTCTACTTAAAAATAAGTAAACAAATAATATGTATATGTCATAAAGATATATATGTTTAAGTCTCTTAGTGCTTAATATTTATTACTGTTTAAGTCAGTTTTGATTTTATATAAGCTGCTGGGAAACTAAATATGTGTATCAATTAGATTATAAGACTAAATTTACAAAGAGTTAATTATGGTGTCAATTCTTTTTCAGGATGGCTCAACAATGCTCATTGAAGCTGCAAAGGGTGGCCATACTAATGTAGTTTCTTATCTATTGGATTATCCAAATAATGTTCTGTCAGTTCCTACTGCAGATGTGTCTCAGCTCACCCCACCTTCTCAAGATCAGTCTCAGGTAAAATAAAATGGGGCTTATTTGTTAATGTAAATTTTCTTCAAACTGACGGAAGTTTTTGTTTAAAATTAGTTTTAAGCAAAATGGATTTATTTCTATTTTCTCTTTCATATTGAGAAAATTATGATCCTAAATTCTTTAAGATTTATTTTCTCTGAAAGTACATGGAATTTTTTTCATTGTCTTATTTATTGAAAATAGTGGTTTTCAAAACCACTTAATATCAAATATAAAATAAGTATTCCAAGTTGTCATCTTACTACAACTAGGTTTTTTGGGTTTTTCATTTGTTTTTTTAATGAGTGCATTAAGCATAATCTTGAACCAAGAGAAAGCTTTTCCTTAATACAGCTCATGGCAGTATTATTCTAGAAATAGTGACTTTTGTCAACCAGGAAAAGTATAGGTAACCAGGATATATGTACTAAAAATTTATTAACGTAACTTTTAAACCTACCTTAAATTATGGAGAGAATATAGAGAGTATACTAAGTTAGTGAAGTTCTAAATTCTTTTCTACAAAGATATCCTGAGGACTTCAATTTGGTGGTATATTAAGTTAGTGAAGTTCTAAATTCTTTTCTACAAAGATATTCTGAGGACTGGATTTGGTGGTATATGAAAACAGGATCTTTGTTTCATTTATGGGCCTTTGTTTTATTCTTTGATCTGAGATGTTTTTCTGAGTTGACTTTTTAGGTTCCACGTGTACCAATGCATACACTTGCCATGGTTGTACCTCCCCAGGAACCTGACAGAACTTCGCAAGAGAATTCTTCTGCCCTTTTAGGTGTACAAAAAGGTTAGTTATTGAATTATTTTTCTTAAAATAGGAATTTTTTTACCTAATTAATAAATTCAGAATGTACTTTAATGGTGCAGTTACTGTGCACCTGTAGCTAATTGAGGTAGAGAATTTAGCTAAATTCAAATAGTCTTACAGACTATTTAAAATAGAAAAGACTTAAGTACTAGAAAAAATGACTTTTAATTGTTTTCCTGTTAGGACTGGCGCAGTGACTTACACTTACAATCCCAACACTTTGGGAAGCCAAGGTGGGAGAGTTGTTTGAGCCCAGGAAAGAATTTGAGACCAGTCTAGGCAATGTAGCAAGTCCTCATCTCTATAAAAAATCAAAAAATTAGCCAGGCATGGTGGTATACACGTGTAGTCCCAGGTACTCAAGAGCTTGAAGTGGGAAGATCTCCTGAGCCCAGGAGGTTGAGGCTACATTGAGCTGTGACAGAGTGAGATCCTGCCTCAAAACACATACACACATACATGCACACACACACACACACACACCCCCTCATACTGCTAGATGTAGTTTTCATCTGGCACAGATGAAACTATTTAAGAAACAGACAAGTTTTTGATTATATTAAAGTAGCAAAAATTTGTTGGACATTCAGTTTTCATTTTTCAGTATTTAACTAAACAATAGTATATAATATGAAGAATGAAAATGTGTGTTTGCTACCTAGTTAAATCTTTGTGACATCAGTTCAATTAATGAGTGAGAAGTTTAAAAATTACAGTAAGTTTCATTTATGTAATGCTTAATATAGTGGTTCACCATCTGTAAATATGTGAACCTGGACAAATAACTATCAAAAAATATCCAAGTGACTATTAAAAAGGAGTGTACATTGTTTAAAGGACTCATTTATGAGCTCTGATATTTTTCTGCTATCTTTTCATTTGTAAATGAATAGTACCTTCATGTATGAATGTACCTTCACTTGATAATCATTTGTAGTTGTAATATCTGAGTTCTCTGAAATAAAGAAAATGAGCAATATGTAGGATTTCTAAAACTACATAAAAACAAATTTATGGACATAGTTCATTTAATATATGATAATTAAGTTCTAGATTTTGAAATCACAGTGAGATGTGTAATCGTTAACACTAAGATTTAAGAAAAGTTGGTTGGGGCAACTGTTATAGCAACAAACAGAAGCTTCTTTTAAATTATGCCAATTTTAGTAATTAAAGTATTAAGGGCCCTCACCAAGGATTACTTAATTTTTAAACTATTAATTTAAGAGGGTGAAATATCTGCAGTCTCTTTGATTTGAGCTAATTCTAGTAGTTTTTCATTGAACACCTAGTTACTGAAAACCTTCCTGCTGTTTTTAATCTTAACAATTAAAAAGCAAATTGAACTTGTGAAGGAATCTAAGCATCAAAACTAACTGACAACCTTTAGTAAAATATAAAACTCAATGCCTCTGTTTTTGTTGTCTTTTGGTTTTTGTTTGACTAAGTCCTACAGAGAAGTGTTCAGTAATAAATAAGAATCATTTAACAAATATTGGCACAAAGCTACAAAATAGCCAAGAAATAAGCTAGACAGGTGGATTCAGAGAGGAGAGGAAATAAAACATTTTAAATTTAGATTTAATATGTAAGGAATCTGAAATGTTTGGGTAGTAATTTTTTAAGTCAATACTCAAGTGAGTAATCATTTTTGCTTACTGAACTATCTTGTACTATCTAGTTGTTTTCTTTATTTGATATTTATTAGTTACTGAGTAGTATAAAAATAAACTGACCTTCTAAGAAGTCTTTCATTTTACTCATTTATTAAGGGAGGAAAAAATTAGCAGTTGTATCTAGACACTTAGGCACTTGTCATTACTAGTAACCAAGCGATATTGTTAATCTAGCAATTATTTATGCCGGATCAAACTATGATAATGCATTGTGTTATGTCATACTATTATAAACCATGCATATCATAGAATATTTACTATAAATTAAGAAAAATCAGTTGATGATATAAAAGCACATACTTGATTATCAGAGTAAATAGGAAAACCTATCTTAAATAATAAAATATATAGTATTACTTTTTTTCTCAGCTCTTTTATGATTATGAAAAAGCTCTCTTGAGTGCTGAAATTACTTTTTGACCCTTTTGTTTTTGTTTCCATATGTTACTTTTGTGTAGTATGTGTGATTAGAGATAGACAAAGGGTTCTTATTCTCTAGGACTCTTCTTTTCCTTTTCCAGCAGTCATCTTTTCAAGTTCTTTTAACATTTTATTCCTGTCTCTTTTTAATAAATCCTATTATTATTATTTGTATCCCCACCCTTTTAAAATGTATACATGCCCTTAAATCTTACCCATGTGTTTGAAATATGTCCTGCTCAGATATTGTCTTATTTCATGCCTCATGTATACTATTTGTACAGTTTCCCATCCATCTTGATTCATATCCTCCTGATTTAGATAACTATCTCACTTGTCTGTTTTAGGTTTTCAGGGATTTGACATTCTAGGTGGCATCTAACAGATGCCTCAGAACAACCTCTGTAAACAAAATATGAAACTAAGTGAGAGTGATATGCTCAGTTTCTAGCATTATTTAACCTTATTACTTGTAGTTATAAATATTTAAATGGGAAGGGATACATAAGTCATGTAAATCCTGTGCCTTTCCAAAATCAGTTTGTAGATAAATTTGCTGATTGCAGTCACTTTTTATATCTAACTTATTTGTTATAACTGGTTCTATAGAGGTTCCAAAAGAGAAAACTCATTTTGATCTTCTGCAAGTTGTATAACGTAGAACTGATCTGTTGCAAAGCATTTAAAATGATGTCAGAATAAACAAAACACCTTTTGTGTACCCTTAATCCCTCTTGAGGAGTAATTTCTTTTTCTGAACTTATACAGAACTTTGTTGGTTCTTCCTTTGGTTTTTGTCACTCTTGCTCACTCCACTCCCCTTTGGACCTTAGGTGTTGTCATGGCCTCTCTTGTTTTATTTATTCCCTTTTATTTCTCTTCCTATTCCCTTACTTCTCCCACAGGCAATCATTCTAATGTGTTTGATGTGTATATTCTTTTGTTCATATAAGTTCTTACAAAATATTTATTACTTTGTGTGCATTTTAAATGTACATAAATGGTATTGTGCTATATATCCCATTTTGCACTTTACTCAGCGCTGCTTTTATGACCTATTCATGTGTCTGTACCTAGATTATTTCTATCTGCAGCATAGTGCTTCACCCTTTATATCCTCCATGGTTTACTTGTCTTTCTCCCAGTGATAGGCACCCAAATTGCCTCTGTTTTCTTACCACCACACGTAACATTGTGATGAGAATCCTTTACAGTCCCCTTATTGATTGATGTACGAATTTTTTTGGATATTATCTTCCCTCTTAGACTGTACGCTCCTTAAGGGCAGGGTTTATGTTGCTCATCTTTATATGGTCCACCATGTCTTGCTTGTACTAGATGTTCAAGTATTTGTTGAATAAATTAATGCCAGGCTAAGGATATATAGATTATTCTGAAGGCAGAAGGAAATTGTTAAGGATTTTTAAGAAGAAAGACATCGTGATTAAAGAAATGTTTTAAAAAGTTGATCAAGAGGTTTAAATGTAAGGATTAAATTGACATGCTGCTTTATATTCGAATTGTTTTTAGAGGGGTAACATGAAGACCTCTAACATTTTTATGTAAAATCATTTAAATTATATAGAAAATTTGTTTAGCCAGTGAATGATATTGTGTATTCTTTTGAATATTTTACTACTATAATTCTTTAGTTGGTTTTCATTATGTAATCATGCTTATATGGGTTTATATGTGCCCAAATTTAATAATGTCTCTTAACATATAACTGCTTACACTAAAAGGAGGAAGTTTTAATTAATTTGTTAGCATGTAACACAGATCCTCTATCTTCGGACACCCTGGGTTAAGAGATTGCTGTATTAAAGATGTATAAATGTATACTGTTAGTTTGGGAAATTTTGAGACAAATATTTAGCCGTAAGGGAAAAATGAGTCACCTTTAGGTCAATTGCTTTCATTTTTGACTATGACCACAATAAGAAACATTTTATATTGAGACCCAGGACACATCTTATACCTGTTTATCAAAACACAATTCTGTTAGTTAATAAATACTCCACTACATTTGACGCACTGTGTTATTTTCAGTTCTGTTTTGTCAGTCTTATCTTCTGAGACTCAGTTGGGAATGCTATTTAAAAATTGTTGTAGTAGAGTGAGTGCTGTTTGATGATGTAAGAAAGCAAGGGAAGCCGGGCTCGGTGGCTCAGCCTGTAATCCCACACTTTGGGAGGCTGAGGTGAGTGGATTGCCTGAGCCTGTGGGTCCGAGACCTGCCTGGGCAACTTGGCGAGACCTCATCTCTACAATAAATCAAAAAAAATTAGCCGGGCATGGTAGCGCACGCCCTGTAGTTCCAGCTACTTGGAAGGCTGAGGCGAAAGGCTTGCCGGAGCCCAGCAGGTGGAGGCTGTGGTGGCTGGGAGCAGCTACTGCACTCCAGTCTGTGTGACAGAGTGAGAATCCAACTCAAGGAAAAAAAAAAAAAAGAAAGCAAGGGAATTATGAACAAGGTTTAAATTTAATTAGACAGAATCAAGGAAACATAAAACCCAGTCTAGATTGATATGTATATCATATATTTTTTCCAATGGCTGTTCTTTTTTTAATCTCTGAGTTGGAGTCTCACTCTGTCGCCCAGGTTGGAGTGCAGTGGCATGCTCATGGCCACCCCAAGCGTCAACCTCCTGGGCT